>QGSO01002612.1:0-13552 GCA_011037825.1 Carya cathayensis | reverse complement strand
TATTGCTATATTTAACTGTTTGGGTGAGCTATATTTGGCTTTCAGAACACCTATTAATCTCATTCACCTCAAGATTTCGATATAGTTTGCTGATAAGAATCCCATGCGCCTCTCTCTTTTTGAGCATGCAATACAATAGTCAAGTATTTTTCTAAAACATATGTAACAACCCAGAGAAAGTGCTAATTAACCACATCTAAACTATAATTTCAAACAGTCTAGTCGATTTGAACCATCCTTAAAATCACTTATAAAGCCCTGTTAGTAAATCAAAAGGTAGAGAAAAAAGGCACTGACGTGCAGAGAGCAGTGAAGGAAAATAGAAGAAGAAGGCACTGGCATGCAGAGAACAAGTGCACAGTAGGGGCTGAAAATGCTTAGTGCTCTGTCATTTTCTGAATACAATATAAAGGAATGTACACCAGGTCCCTATATACACGGTTTTCCCTAACAACCTAACAGAATGTCCTTTCCCTAAAATAGAATACAGCTCATTTATCTAAAAGTATTTACAAAGAATGAAATAAACAATAAGGGATACAAAAGTAATCATCCCTTTTCTCTTTTATGCAATGTGTCTGGGCGAGTTGTATTTATTGTAAAGTGGAGGCAGTTTGCAGCTTGGTCATGGGCTTTGGTGTCTTGATCATGGGCTTTTGGAATTGAGAGTTGGGCCTTGTGTACACTGTCTAATAGCCCCCCGCAAGATGGGGAGTAGAGATTGACTACTCCCATCTTGGACAAGTGTAGTTGAAGGATATGAGCTGGTAAAGCTTTGGTGAAGATGTCTGCCAGTTGAGCTTGTGAGGGAACATGAGAGGTGATTATGCTGCCCTCTTGAATCTTGTCTCGGATGAGATGACAGTCCAGCTCTATATGTTTTGTTCTTTCGTGAAATACTGGATTGGCAGCAATGTGTAAAGCCGATTGATTGTCACAATAGAGCAAGGCACCTTGTGGATGTGAGACCTGCAAATCAGTTAGTAAAAATCTGATCCAAGTAAGTTCAGAACAAGTGGAAGCCATGGAACGATATTCAGCTTCAGCGGAAGAGCGGGAAACCACTGTTTGTTTCTTGGTTTTCCAAGAAATAAGAGAGTTTCCAAGAAAAATACAATAACCCGTGACGGATCGACGTGTGTTGGGGCATGAGGCCCAATCTGAATCACAATATGCTCTAAGTTGTAACTGAGATGTGGAGGGCAGTAGTATTCCCTGACCAGGAGCTGTCTTGAGATATCGAAGGAGCTTGTGAGCTGTGGACAGGTGTACAGATGTGGGGTGATCCATAAATTGGCTCAAAAGCTGGACAGTGAAGCTTATATCGGGTCTTGTGATTGTGAGGTACAACAAACGTCCAACAAGTCTACGATATGAACTGGGATCTGAAAGGGGCTGCCCAGAATCCTTAGTCAGCTTCAAGTTTTGCTCAAGGGGCAGTTTGAGTGGCTTACATCCAAGAAAGCCCGAATCTGAAAGTATGTCCAATGCATACTTTCTTTGACACAAATGTATTCCTTTAGAGGATTGTGCAACTTCTAAACCAAGAAAGTAGCGTAAGCAACCAAGATCTTTGATCTTAAATTGGGTGTGCAGAAAATTTTTCAGAGATGCAATGGAAGTTGGACAGTTTCCAGCCACAATAATGTCGTCAACATATACTAATAAGGCAGTGAAAGAGGTACCATCTGCTTTAGTGAAGAGACTATAGTCTGCCCGAGATTGCTTGAACCCAAAAGCAATGAGAGAAGATGAAAACTTGGAGTGCCATTGTCTTGAAGCCTGTTTAAGGCCATAAAGGCTTTTAACAAGTTTACAAACTTGATGAGGTTCACCTTTAGTGTAACCCGGGGGTTTTTTCATGTAGATCTCCTCATCTAAATCACCATGGAGAAAAGCATTGTGTACATCAAATTGATGTAATGACCAGCCTTGTATTGCTGCCACAGAAAGTAGAACCCGGACAGTTACCAATTTGGCAACGGGAGAAAAGGTTTCTGTATAATCTATGCCTTCTAGTTGTGTAAAACCTTTGGCAACAAGTCTTGCTTTTAGCCTTTCAACTGACCCATCAGAGTTGAATTTAATTTTGTATACATACTTGCAGTCAATGGCTTGTTTTCCAGGGGGTAAATCAGTGAGAAGCCAAGTTTGGTTTTGTTCTAAGGCATTTAATTCAGCTTCCATAGCTTGGCACCAACCAGAGTGTTTTAGTGCTTGTTTATAAGTGGCTGGTTCAGAAATAGTAGAAATGGAGGTTGAAAAAGCTCTAAAAGAAGGACTAAATTTCTCATAAGAGATATAGTGAGCTAGAGGATGAGATGTACCAGTTGTGTCAATGCAAGAAATGGACAATGATTGGGCTGGCTCATGAAGGGAGGCTTGCTTGCAGTGAAAATCTTGCAAGTATTGAGGTGCTGTCCTCAGTCTAGTGGACCTGCGAAGAAGAGGAGTGGAACCAGAGATGGGGGAAATAGGAATATGAGGGTCTTGGTGGGAGGGGGAATCTGATTGTAAAATGGAAGATGAAGGAGCATCATGATTTGGATGAGGTGTGGGTTCAGAGGTAGAATTTGAAACTGGAAAATCTAGACAGTCAGATAGAGGCTTAGTAAAAACCAGATTTGAGGGATCATTGGTGGGGGAAGTGAGTGAGGATAATGAATGGAAAGGGAAAATTGATTCATGAAACACAACATCCCTAGAAATGAAGGTAGTTTTGGTTTCAAGGTCAAGGAGTTTGTAACCCTTAATACCAAATGGATAGCCAAGAAAAATACATATGCGACCACGGGGATCAAACTTTTTCCTACCAGGAGAAAGGGTAGAAGCAAAACATAGAGATCCAAAAATTTTCATATGAGCATAAGTTGGTGGGCAGTTAAATAAAAGCTCATATGGTGTTTTGTTTTGAAGAAGTGGGCTAGGTGTTCTATTAATCAAATAAGTTGCTGTTAAAACACAGTCATTCCAATATTCAAGTGGAAGACCAGCTTGAAACTTTAATGCACGAGCCACATTTAACAAGTGTTGATGTTTTCTTTCTACAATCCCATTTTGTTGGGGGGTGGCAACACAACTTTTCTGGTGAATGATGCCCTTGGTGTTAAAAAATTCAGTCATTTGAAATTCACCCCCATTGTCACTTCTTAAAATTTTAATTTTCAGATTAAATTGAGTTTGAACAAGATTGTAGAAGGTTTCAATGCATTTTCTAGTTTCAGATTTATTTTGAAGAAGGTATAACCATGTACATCTAGTAAAGTCATCTACTATGGTTAAAAAAAATTTGGATCCATCATATGCAGTTGTTGAGCAAGGTCCCCATAAATCACAATGTATTTTCTCAAAAGCATGAGATGTTTTATGTTGACTAGTAGGGAAAGGAAGACGATGCATTTTAGCCATTGGACAAATGTAACAAGGCTTAATATTAAGAGAAGAAGTACTATTCTTTACAACAGGATCAGTAATCAAACTAAGACAAGGAGAAGATAAATGGCCTAGGCGACAATGCCAAAGGTCATGAACACCAACATTGTTCAGAACAGAAGCTGAAATAGTAGAAGGGCTGTTGGAAAACTGTGAAAGTGTGGTGGCTAGACTTGAAGGAGAGACTTGAGTTTGGAGCAAGTGGTAGAGGCCATTCCTTACTTCACCCTTCCCAATCGTTGTCCAAGAGAGAAGGTCCTGAATAAAGCAGAAATCAGAAAAGAAAATGAGGCAGCAAGTGTGAGAGGAGGCAAGTTTCTTTGCTGAAAGAAGATTAAAAGTGAAGGAATGCATAACACCTCAGTGAGGCAAATCGAGTCTATGACCTGAACTTGGCCAATGTGTGAGACAGGAACTTCGGTTCCATTGGGTAATTTCACAGATTGGGAAACAAGTGTTGTGGCATAAGTGAGCAAGGAGGGGCAACAGACCATGTGGTCTATAGCACCCGTGTCTATTATCCAAGGGGAAGTCTTGGATGGTAGTGCATTGTGTGTGTATGTAGAGAGGGAAAAAGATATACCAGAGAAGTTGGAAGGAGGAGGTAACTTGGACTGAATCTGGTTAGCTCAATGTTGAGCAGCAATAGAAGACTCCCTTGGTTGAAGCAAAGCCATTAGTTGCTGAATTTGTGCCTTAGTGAAACCCACTTTGTCCTCACAAATTTTCTCATGCTGTGGGAAAGGGGATATGGAGGGTTGAGCAGAAAAAACAGCATTGTTGGAAGGTTTGTTGAAAAGTTTGTGGCCTTGGGGGTAGCCATGTAATTTGTAGCATTTGTCGGTTGTGTGACCAAACAAATGGCAGTGAGCACACAGAGGTGCTTCAGCATTGCCAGCTTTAAAACAAGTTTCAAGTGTATGACCTGTAGTTTTGCAGTGAGTGCAAAATGGCCTTTCTCTTTTCTGGTTAGGCCGTGGTTGGGATGGGAATTTGTGGGGGTAAAAGGGCTTCTTAATGGCAAGAGCCATTGAGTCAGGGGATGGAGCATGGTGGGTAATTTGATGCTGTTTTTCTTGTTGTTGTATCAGAGAAAAAACCTTAGCAACAGGGGGTATGGGATCTAGTAACATGATTTGGTCACGTACATTAGAGTAACTATCATGCAAACCCATTAAGAATTGGAAAACACAGTCACGTTGATAACGATCCAAAAGAGTTGACATTGTACCACAATTGCAAATGGGAATAGGATCATAAATGGATAGCTCATCCCATAATGTTTTGAGTTTACTATAGTAAACACTTACAGATTCTTGTTCTTGGAGGAGGCTAGCAAGAGTCTTCTTGAGTTGAAATATGCGTGGCCCATTGTGTTGAGAGAAGCGGTGCTGGAGATCGAGCCATATTTCCCGTGCATCATCAACGAACACGACACTTGATTTAATTGAAGAGCTGATGGAATTTTGTATCCAGGAAACGACCATGTCGTTACAACGTTCCCAAAGGGCAAGCAAAGGGTCGTCTGGGTCGTGGGGTCGTGGGATATCCCCGGTGATGAAACCCACCTTATTTTTGGCACGAAGAGCGCGACGCATGGCGCGCGACCAGGTGGTGTAGTTGTCAGCGGTGAGCAAGTCAGTCACAAGAATGACAGCAGGGTTATCTCCATTGTCGAGGCAGAAAGGGTTGCCGTGGTCACTGAGATCCAGGAAATGAGCCATATTTGTGGCATGAAAGGTGTTTGTGTTTCCGTTTGAGTGAATTGAGTGAGTATCAGAGTGGTGGGAGGTAGTATCGGCAGAGTCTTCAGGGGATTCGGCCATGGAAATGTGCTCTCAGGCGACTGATACCATGTAAGTAAATCAAAAGGTAGAGAAAAAAGGCACTGACGTGCAGAGAGCAGTGAAGGAAAATAGAAGAAGGCACTGGCGTGCAGAGAACAAGTGCACAGTAGGGGCTGAAAATGCTTAGTGCTCTGTCATTTTCTGAATACAATATAAAGGAATGTACACCAGGTCCCTATATACACGGTTTTCCCTAACAACCTAACAGAATGTCCTTTCCCTAAAATAGAATACAGCTCATTTATCTAAAAGTATTTACAAAGAATGAAATAAACAATAAGGGATACAAAAGTAATCATCCCTTTTCTCTTTTATGGAATGTGTCTGGGCGAGTTGTATTTATTGTAAAGTGGAGGCAGTTTGCAGCTTGGTCATGGGCTTTGGTGTCTTGATCATGGGCTTTTGGAATTGAGAGTTGGGCCTTGTGTACACTGTCTAATAAGCCCATAAGTTGTTCATATTCACAATGTCGGACTGGGGTGTTACAACATTACTTGTTTGCAATTGAATTTTTTGTTGAGTATAGGTATAAAACTGATCCATTGCATTTTGGAATTTTTTACACTTACATATACCTTGTTAGATGACGGGCATCGTGGCTGACTGACCAGAAGTTATTCTGAAGACTCTAGCCATTCTTTGGTATTTAGTACCATAATAGATAGCTTATAGCAAGTAATTTTGATGGCCATTTTTTAGTATGCTATACATTTCTTGGTGCTGAAAGCTCGTCTAACATATACATTAAATGTAGGAATGCCTGGTATGACTGCTTATGTTGGATTTTATGAGGTTTGCTCTCCCAAGAAAGGAGAGTATGTCTTCATTTCAGCAGCTTCTGGTGCAGTTGGTCAGCTGGTTGGGCAGTTTGCAAAGCTTTTGGGCTGCTATGTTGTTGGTAGTGCCGGAAGCAAAGAAAAGGTGAGGATGCTCATGACAAGTGCTCAATACGTCAATTTAATTAGTGTAAATACCTTCAGTTTTCTCTACATTGCAATGTGCTTCATCTAGTTATTGGTATTAATCAACTGATCATCTATTACTACTAAAAAGTATGTCTAAAGATGAAATGGCTTTTGTCATGTTGAACACAAGTGGATCTGAGTCTTGCGTTATTCATTTCAAGACATGTATAAGAATTCTCCTTTATTTACCTGATATAAGTTCAGAGCTACAAAGGTGTTATGCCATTCTCATTATTTTAAAAATAATCTCATGAACCTGTATGTTTTAAGATGATTAATGCTTATGAATTTTATATGGGAGTGGTCACATCAGATACATAGTCTTCATGTCAAAATTGACTTTGTATCCATTTCCACTAGTCATCAAATAACTGAAAACCGATTAACATTTCTTTTTATCTGATTTTGTTGCTTTTCTCGATCCTCTGATCTGCACATAAGGTCGATTTGCTGAAGAACAAGTTCAGATTTGATGAGGCTTTCAACTACAAAGAAGAGCCTGACCTGAGTGCAGCTCTAAAAAGGTTAGTGATAATCTGCTTGCAAATCAGAATATAAAGATATCATTTTAAGTTGATAGAGAAGTAAGCTTTGGATGGACATCAGGATATACTTTTATATTTCATAGTTTCAAGATTATTTAAGGAAACACGGTTTGAATAGCTGATTACTTGGATTTTTCAATGCCATAAACTACTGCCCTTTATTAGAAACGACAGGATGCTTAAATCTGCCCCCACTTCCTTCCAGATATTTCCCAGAAGGTATTGATATTTATTTTGAGAATGTTGGGGGAAAGACGCTTGATGCGGTGCTAGTTAACATGAGGATCAATTGCCGCATTGCTGTGTGTGGGATGATCTCACAGTACAGCCTTGAGCAGCCCGAAGGTGTGCACAATTTAATGAATTTGACTCTGAAACAGGCCAGAATGGAAGGATTTATGGTTCCCAATTACTATCATAAGTATCCTGAGTTTCTGAACTTGGTGCTGCCTTACATCAAAGAAGGGAAGATAGTATACGTGGAAGACATAGCTGAAGGCCTCGAGAGTGGCCCGGCGGCTCTGGCAGGACTCTTCACTGGCCGGAATGTTGGAAAACAGGTGGTGGTTGTTGCTCGTGAATGACTTGGAGTGCTTTTTTATATGTAAGCTGATGTAAATCTAACGTGTGATATGAAATCACGTTAGTTTGCGTATTTATCTTTATCTAATCTATTTGTCACTGTAGCACTTATCTTTGTTTAAAGATATAACACAATTTACATATATAGATCTTAAACCTCGTAAATACTTTTTTCTCTGTGATCTATATATTAAGAAAAATTCTATACACCAGTAACACTACTTATGTGTAAGATGTAATATATTTATCACTATTGAATCATCTTTTATTTGATAATTATTTATTATTCAATAATGATAAATATGTTACATCTTATATAATATAGAACGAGAGTATGATTACACTTTGTGAAGACTTGTATCCATGCACTCTATCCAAGAAACATAATTCAGGTTATATGTATTTGTATTGTTGTGTGGTCGGGCGGCATAATATATATATATATATATAAATTCTACTCATCATTTTAATACTACACACTACACATAATTTTTTATTTTTTTATTTTTTATTTTTACTAAACGTGTGGTATATAAATTATAAGTAAAAGAACTCAATTAATTTAAGAAAAATAAAACAAAAATAAATTGAAATTTTTTTAAAAAAATAAAAATAAATATAATATGTAAAAATGATGAGTAGGAAATTCATGTGCCATAGTCCTACATCGTCGTTGTCGCCCACAATGCCAAATAGATAGTTTCCTCTGGCGGCTTTGAGATCCTTTTGAACATTGGACACTAATTTCATCTATCGGTTTCATCGTTCCCAACCCCATGGGCCATACCAGCTGTCTCCTGCCCACGCTCTTCCCTCCCCGTTAATATATATAGCACACGCACATTACAGGAAGAATAAGAAGGATAAGAGCTGGGAGATCACAGTTAAGAAAAATGGCGATTGTGGGTGGATCAGAGGAAGCAGCAATTGTAGTGAGGCACAAGCAGGTGATATTGAGAGAGTACGTGCCGGCGTCTGGCTTTCCAAAAGAATCGGACATGTGCGTGACCACCACCGGCACCATAAAGCTAAAGCTTCCTGATCAAGTTGGTTCCGAAGGCGTTTTAGTGAAGAACCTCTACTTGTCATGCGATCCCTCCCAGCGAAGCCGCATGACCAAGTACGAACCTTCCACCCATTTCGTCTCCTTCCAGCCCGGTTTGGTGAGTCTCTACGTACTCACAATCCCATTCACCCTTTCTGTCTTTTTGAAGTTCTCGTTTGGAATGTCACCGATAAAAAATGAAAAATGAAATCAACATTGTCGAATGCGTGTCGATGTGATCAACATTGTTTGACATTGAAGCTGGCATGCATGCAGCCAATCAGAGGATACGGAGTGGCTGAAATTTTGGATTCTGGGCACCCAAACTTTGAGAAAGGCGACTTGGTCTGGGGAATAACCGGGTGGGAAGAATATAGCGTACACTGATGTTCCTCTTTCCTACTATACTGGAATCCTTGGTAATTAAGCTTCTTCTCCATTTATTTCGCTGATAGATGCTGGAAAAGGAATATAGATATTATGATATTCTATATTTTGGTTTGCAAAATCCAATGTATCCCGACCAATCTCTATCTTTTTCTAAGATTAATATGATGTCTGAGTTGATTCCCAGAGCTCTAGAAAGCAATAATATGATCTGTGATGTGTAGGTATGCCTGGTATGACTGCTTATGTTGGATTTTATGAGATTTGCTCTCCAAAGAAAGGACAGTACGTGTTCATTTCAGCGGCATCAGGAGCAGTTGGTCAGTTTGCAAAGTTGCAGGGTTGCTAGGTTGTTGGGAGTGCTGGGAGCAAAGAAAAGGTGTGCATAATAATGTTAGATAGATAGTTGATTGAGTTAACAGAGTGAGCAACCTCATTAACTCGAGCTTCTTCTTAATTTGCTGTGTCTTGTTTTTCCTCTCATCGATCATCTGTGCAACAAACCTGACTCGAATGCAGCTTTGAAAAGGTCAGTAGCAGTACACTTCTTTCCTAATCGTGTCGGAAAACATGGTTTGATGGTTCAAATATAGAGCGAGATATAAATATATATACATATATATATAATATTGTTATCATTCTTTGCAGATACTTCCCCGGAGGCATTGACATTTACTGGGAGAATGTTGGGGGAAATATGCTGGATGCAGTGCTGCAAATTACAAAACATGAGGATTGGCGGCCGTATTGCCGTGTGCGGGATGATCTCACAGTACAACCTCGGCCAAGCCGAAGGTGTTCACAATCTAATCTATCTGGTTGCGAAACGTGTCCGCATGGAAGGCTTCCTGGTTCCGGATTACTACCGTCTTTATTCCAAGTTTTTGGAGTTGGTTCTGCCTTACATCAATGAAGGAAAGATTGTATACGTTACGTTCAAGACAAAGCACAAGGCCTTGAGAGTGGGCCGGCGGCTCTAGTTGGACTCTTTACAGGCCGCAATGTTGGAAAACAAGTTGTGGTGGTTGCTCCAGTGACTTAATAATTTCTTCATGTTCCTCGTAATTCCCCTTTAAGGCTAGCTAGGGATAAACTAAAGCCCACGGCCATGGATAAACAAAATTATGAGCATTGACAATAGCTTAACCATTGTCAAGTCTAAAATGGCATTTTAATATAGACTTTTGGCTATAATATGAACTTCTAGCTAAATTAGTCCACATTGAACTAGCTATCATAAACTCTAAATAATAATATAATATTATTTTTCATTTTAGATAATATAATATTATTTTTCATTTTAGATAATATAATGTAATTAATCCTAAACTCCAAATAATATTTGTAAGTTTTTTTCTAATATTTTACAAATATACTTCATATATTAATTAATAACTTTATTAAAAAATAAAATTATTATTTTTCAACTATTTTTTCCCTCAACCTAATTATTCAATAAATCTATTTTACCAACCATTCACCTAACAATTACATATACATAAATGTACAAACAGTCCACAAATGACTAAACAGTTTGATATATAAATGATAAAATAATATTTGATCCTTGTACAGTGTCTGGCCATAGATGGAGAGCACCTAAGATTTACTGTAGTTGAAATGTAAAACTTTTCAAGTTTGGCTAGGCCAATGCAGGAGGTTTTTATCATATTTTTCTTCAATTTGTACTTGTATTTAGCCATTGCCAATGCTCTAAGCCTCGTTAAACAGATGCTTTTTTTTTTAATGATAAAATTGTTCAAAGAATCAAAGGTGCAAATGCTATCAGTACTATAATTGAGTAGTAGCTAGATGCGTGATCTCGAAATTATATTTGTAATTTTAAGATATATAAGTCGTACAAATTTTCTTTGAAAAAAATAAGTAAATCTAAAACTTATATGAAAAAATATTTTTTTAATAATAGACTATTGTTTTTCAAAAATAGTATTCAAGACTTATGCACTATAAAATTATATATAGCATTACCGATTTAAAAAAAAATAAGTAAAAGACATATGCATCACACAACAGTTGTAAGATTAAATAAATTTGTAATTCAAAATTTATCCCCATTTGTTTACGAAAAACCTCTTGGTTGGCCTCCAAGTATGACTAACTAAAAATAATAATAGTTCATACGGTTTTATTTTAAGATATATAAATCTCGTCCACCCATTTCAAAAAAAAATTGGAACACATTATTAAAAAAATAAATTTTCTTATATAAAAAATAAATAACAAAATTTTGGAAGCCTATCATTATATAAAAGGTAGCGCTACGGCTACAGTTGGTAGCACTTATTGGGAGTTACCGTTAGTTATAATGTGTATTTTTATTTTTAATTTTATATTTTTAAATATTTTATTTTAAAAAATTATAATATTATTAAAAAATATTTACTTAATCGTTAAATAAAAAAATCCAGCGGTAACTCTCAGTAAAAGTTACAGCGATGGCCCAAGCATTTTTCTTACGGAACTGTTACATGCAGTCGGCACATGCAAGCGGGAGGTAAACGGTTGTACAAAATGAATAAAAAAAAGTTATAAAAATAATTTTTTTTTCATGTAAGTCCCATATTAATTCATTTTTTTCAAAACGACTGCACACCGCTTGCACAATCACGACTACAAATATCATTTCTCTTTTTCTTATATAAAACAAATTATTTTGAAATGTACGATGAGAAATCATTTGAAAGTGCAATTTGACATGGCTTTCGTTCGATTTGGTTTGGAAGTCCAATCACATAGTCATTCCTTGGTTGAGTCAACTCGCCACTAAAGACGCAAAAAGCGTGGATGAAGACGATTGGCCATTTATCATGCATTATTCGGTTTGAAACGTCTTTTGGACGGACACTGATCTTTAGTGGGAGACACATGTTAACACACACGGGACGTTCGAGAACTTGGCCTTTTTAATCCTCTCACCGCCTCGAGCCTTTTAGAGATACGCTTTCACTTTTACATCCTCACCACATCAGCTTTAGAGCTGCTTTAATGCTAAAGTACGTAAGAACAAGTGAGGAAGATTTGTGAGATCGGAGAAAACATTGAATACTTAAAACGGCCGGCCACATGTTTTCCTCGAGCCCCGCATGCATGGGTTTTCAAACTGCTCTCCTCCTTTTTATGTTAAAGTTATGTCCTCGGATCCTCCATTCTTGGCATCTTTTTTTCTTTTATTAAACATAAATGTTTCAGAAAATAAAAAATTCAGTACATTTCTTAATGTTAAAAAAAATTATACACCAATCGATGCATTCTATCGGTGGAACCATTGTCAGTTGATAAAAGTAATGTTAGATATTTTTTATTGTAAAAATTATATGAACTCTTTTTTTTTAATTTAATTTTTTTTTACTTTTTAAAAGATAATAAACAAAACTTACCGTACTCTAAAATTATATAAATTATTTTGTATAGATAAATCAAGTTAACTTTAAATTGAGAATGACAAGAATCAAGAGATTTTTGTATTTTTTCGTATTTTGTGTGGCATCTTATTCAATGTTGTAAATTTAGTTTCGATAATTATTTCGATTAAAGAATTAGAACAAAATATTTTATTATTGATATATTTTAATTTAATGTTTCAAGATTATTGTATATATTTATATATATGATTCTAGTCTTTCGAGTCTGAATGGAATCAAATTCAAAATTAAGTTCATATTATGTTGTTAAGGCTTGATGACTTGTTGACATAGAGTCTAATTTTTCAAATAAAAAATATGAATTCATACTCTACCGTTTAAAATAAAATAAAAATAAATAAATAAATAAAACTTTACATAAACCGAAATCTTGAATAAAATTAAAATGTTGGAGAGGATTGCCAAATGAAAAATGCTAGGTGCCCCTTTCCCATACTCTCTTAAAATGACCGTTGGTCATAAAAAAAAATTTTTATTTTTATTTTATTTAATGATTAAGAAAATTATTTAAAGTATATTGATATTTTTTTTATTTTTTAAAAATGTTCAAATATATTAAAAAATCTGATTAAAAAAAAATTTATATGTACGGTCGAAACCAGCGGTGTACTGTGAACGGCAGAATAGCACCGCTCTTGCCAAATATGTATCGATTAATGTCGCTGCCGACATAAATTTCCTCACCTGCCTTTTTGGGGACTCTTCAATCGGTGGTTGAAGTTTAACTCTGAAGTCTCCCTAAATACGGGCCACTCTAACCCTTATCTATTTAAAGTATATTGATATTTTTTTATTTTTTAAAAATATTTAAATATATTAAAAAATCTGATTAAAAATAAAAAATTTATGCATACGGTCTCGGTACACTCTAAGCGGCAGAGTAGCACCGCTCTGGCCAAATATGTATCGATGAAGGTCGCTGCCGACATAAATTTCCTCACCTGCCTTTTTGGGGACTCTTCAACCGGTGGTCGAAGTTTAACTCTGAAGTCTCCATAAATACGGGCCCACTCTAACCCTTATCTCCCCGCATTAATTTGCAGAAAATGGTAAGCATACCACTCCCAGGCTCATTGCTGCCAAAAAAATAATAATAATAATAAATTTATTATTTTCTAATTTCGTAATTAAGAAAATATTTTTAAATAATAAAAAGTTTTTATAATATTAAAAAAATACTATAAGAAGAAAAAGTGAAAAAAAAAATTATTTTTACACCAATCGTATCTCCCGCTGGGAGCGGTTTGTCTCCTTTTGTTTTATATTAGTGGATGGGTTTCGAATTTAGGCCAGCAAAATATGATTT
>QGSO01002599.1:0-26329 GCA_011037825.1 Carya cathayensis | reverse complement strand
TTCCGTTAATATTGGCAACTTTTGGCTTCATTGTAAGAAGCCTCCACGTCCAGCCCTCCTTCCTCTTTTCTTTATTTATTTTTTTTCTTTCCGTAAACTCCTCCATAAAACACTCCTCACCTCTCTTCTATTTTTTTTTCTTTTCTTTCTTCCGTAAATCTTGCCTCTGAATGCGTCCAACAACCTCTTTTGTTTCTGCTTCATTTTCTGTCCATTTCAGCCCTGAAAGATGACAAGAAATAGCATTCAATACATCCAACAGAAGGTTCTGTAATTGCCGAAAAACTGCCAGACGAAGTCCCCGCCGTGAAGCTCTTTCTCCTCTTGTTTTTTTATTTATTTTGCTTTCGGTTCCTTTTTATTTTGGTTATTTGAAACGTAAAACCAGCCTCCGAAGTCAAAGCAAACCTCTCTACGTAATTCACTCTCACGTCCATCTCTTCAGGAAAGTTTCTCATCACCGAAAACATTGACCCAAATATACATGTATTGTCTTTCTTTTCACGTTTTCATTTTCTTTTCTTTACGGTGGTGTGACTTGTTGACTACATCACATGCAGCTCTTCGTCTTCCTTCATTTCAGCTTTCTTTCATTTTTTTGGTCTGCTTTGCCGACAATTCTTTTACGTTCACCTCAACATTTTATCTTTTTCAGAAACTCGTAAAGCATGCGCTTTTGGTCAGAGCTGGATTTCGTGAATTTTATTTGAACTGAAAAAAATAAAATAACACTCGAAATAAATTAAAGGGAAAAATAGATTATTAAAAATATATTATATATGTGAGGAAATATTTTTCAATTAAATCATAGTTATAAAATTAAGCATAAACATGATATTAATCAATGAAAAATCACAACTCGAATTTATGCTTATTAACTATTTTTCCATCTAAAACCAATAATAATATCACGACGCAGTTGAAATGCATTGGTTTTAAATAGCTAAAATATGCAATTTTTCAGCTCAAACATTTACTAAACTAGATGGCACTTCTTTCACTGCCCTTCTAGTTTATGTAGATGATATTATTGTTGTTGGAAATTGTCCATCCTCTATTGCATCTCTTAAATGCTATCTTAACACACACTTCAAAATCAAAGATCTTGGTTGTTTGCACTACTTTCTTGGTTTGGAAGTTGCTAGATCTTCCAAAGGAATTCACTTGTGCCAAAGAAAGTATGCTTTGGACATCTTGGTGGACTCCAATACACTTGGCAGCAAGCCTTTTCAACTCCCTCTTGAGCATAATTTCAAACTTAGCAAAAATATTGGAGTTCCCCTTTCAAATCTGAGCACTAATAGACGACTTATAGGTCGTTTGCTGTACCTCACAATTACTAGGTCTGATATATACTATACTGTTAAGCTCCTCAATCAGTTTATGGATCACCCAACCACTTCACACTTGGCCATAGCTCATAAAGTTCTTTGCTACATTAAATCTGCTCCTGGTCAAGGCATATTGCTCTCCTCTTCTTCCCAACTGCAGATCAAAGCATATCATGATTTTGATTGGGCATCCTATCCTAACACACGTAGAAGTGTTACTGGCTATTGTGTGTTCCTTGGGGACTCTCTGGTTTCTTGGAAATCCAAGAAGCAATCCGTTGTTTCTCGTTCCTCAGCTGAAGCTGAGTATCATTCTATGGCTTCTACATGCTCTGAAATTACTTGGCTACGCTATCTGCTCATTAATCTTCAAGTTCCACATCCACAAACTGCATTACTTCATTGTGACAACCAAGCACCCCTCCATATAGCTACCAATCCTTTTTTTCACGAAAGAATGAAACACATTGAACTGGATTGTCACTTAGTCCAGGATAAGACTCAAGAAGAAAGCATCACCACTGCTCACATTGCCTCAAATAGCCAGCTAGCTGATATTTTTACCAAGGCTTTGCCCTCATATCTTCTACGGCAACATATGTCCAAGATGGGAATAGTGAATCTCTATTCTCCATCTTGTGAGGGGCTATCACACAATGAAAATACTCCAACTACAGGTCGTTTATCTCTTATAGCAGACATATGCCGTTTAGCATTAAATCATAAGTCTAGGAAGGGTTAATGTTGTACTTTTTTATTTCTTGATTTTTTTTTCATTAATTCTCTGTAGATATTTTCTATTACTAGAAGATTACCATTTGTGGTATAAGGTAGTTAGTTTGTTACAAACAAGTGTATATAGCCATCACTATATACGCACTACTTTTATCAAAAAGAATGTTTCATATTCTCTCCAACTCCTCCATGTGAAATCTCTCTGTTTTCTTTCATTCTGAACCGAACATCTCACTCAATCAAACTTTGAACAATTGTCAACTGAACTTTTTTGCTGCTCCTTCCTTGACCAAAACTCAAGTGAGTGTCGAGTATACTCCCAACCATCTTCCCTTCCTTATGTGTCCTTTTTTCTCTTCACACTCTTCTTGGGAATTTCAAGCCCCACAATATACTCCTGGTAATGCAATCTAAATCATCCTCCCAAGGTTGGAAAAAATTCTCTCTCCATTTCGTATTATCCTCAAATGATCATTAGCAAACGCATGCAAGGAACCAAATGCTTAACATTAGTGCATGTTTGGTATTGGGGTGGGAAATATAGCTTATCATTTTAGCCCTTATCACTTATAGCTTAAGTAATAAGTTCTACTATTAAAAAGTTATTTACTATTTGGTAACCATATTACATTTGTTTGAAAACAAATTAAAAAGTGTTTTCTGAGATAAAAATGACAGTCACTGATTTTTTTTATAGAATAGGACCATAATTTTAAAAGTTTAAGAGTTGTAATTATTTGAAGATAGTATGAGTATTTTTGTTCATTGACAGTTTTTTTAAAATTTGAACTATATTCTTAATTATCCGAAAAAACACATTTGTCTTTTTAACTTATTTGAGATTAAAAAGTACTTTAATATATTAAGCTTTTAGATAGCTTCATATGGATAGGACGTTTCAGCCTATTGACATTAGGTTAATCTTTTTCACAATCTCCATGAGCCCAATATTTATTGATACTAACTTCTTGTACTTGCCCACTTGAAATCTATCTTTGGTTAGCATAGGCAACACAAAATCTAGCTCCAACTTCAAACTGATCTACAACTTCACTCTTCTTTTTAACTAAAATCATCATGTACTATGCATTCAATGTCTCCAAATGATCAATGGTTGCTTTGTGCATCTCAATCTAAGCTATCAAATCTTCATCAGCTTTGATATTCACCTTCTTCAAATCAAATTTAGCAGCCAAAGTGTGTTGTGACCACAGATTGTACCCTTATATCGTACGGATTCAATCTTGTGCTCTTGTTTGTTGACTACGGATTGTACCCATATATTATCTGAAAAGTACTACTTCGTCCCAAAAGTCTTCAAGTGATCGCCTACCAAGGTACGAAGTAAGTCATCTAATGAACAGTTCTCAACCTTGTGCAGCCATTAGTATGAGGGTGACATGCTTTATGGGATTAGCTCAATATTAATCTTTGTTGTACTTTTATTAGCCTAGCTAGTTAAATAGTCTATTGATTGAAATGATAACATTAGTTTACTTGAGTTATTTTATTTGAATATTTTTGGTTTGTAATTTACTAACTATGATATGAACGTCTTTTGTTAAGGGTAGCATGGATGGTATGGACATCATCTCAAAACATGGATGTCCAAATGGATTCGACTCCTCATACTGGGATGGAAATTAATACATTATATGGAAAACAAATGGGTTTTGATGTTAAGAAGCACTTTATCAATTAAAGTGAGAAAGATGGGCAAGTTACTTCGAGAAGATTTGTATGTGCTAAACAAGGTGTACGAGAAGTAGACAAATGAGATCATCTTTATAGTCATCAATATAATGATGAAACAATGGACTAATGGCCTTGCTTGATTGAATGTGTCAATAGTGTGAGAAACTAGAAATCAAGTACAAGGTATGATAGTGTTGATAGTGTGAGTATAAGCTCTAAAATAGTATCCAAGAACTGGAGGATCAACTCCAAAAGATTCCTGAGGCTCCTTCCCAGCCAACTCGACCTCTTCCAAATAGTCGTGCTTTGATAATCTATTCCTTGACACATTGTATACCATTCTGAGGGGAATGATAGTTGGGACTACTAAGTAGTCGATACGCTTGCTTGATGTGCTTGAAATGTTGAAAACATTGAGATGTGGTGGGACAATGCCCCTTTTGTTATTTCTTAGGCTATTTGGCTTGACAATAGAAATTTGTAATGTTTCCCTCTTAATAATATGATGCTTTCCTACATATATAAAAAAAAAAAAAAAAAACAAAATAACATATGATCAAATGTTCATATTTAAGATTAAAATTTTATGTTATAAAATTAAAACTTTTAATGATAATGTTATATCAAATGTTATATTAAGTTTTATAAGATTAATTTTTTGTTATATTAATTTTTTTTATTAGATTATTATTATACATGAATAATAGGATTTAGCATATAATATAAAATTATTTTACATATAATTATATAAATTATATATAAAAATTATATATAGTATAAAAAAATCATATAATTTTTTTTATATAATATAAAAAACTATATGTATATATATATATGAATTGGTCTGGTCTGGTCTGGTTCGATTTGATGTTAGGAAAAGGAAAATTGAAACTGAACTGGTTTCGAACGATTTTGAGAAAAATGAAACCAGTACCTAGTTTGTGACGCCCCCAAATTCTGCTTGGGATTGAACGGACATCTGAAGCGTCGAGACATGCAACACATGGTTACCTGCCCCCGTTCATGACATATAAGATGCAATGTTCCTAACATGCATCTAGCATTATGCAATATTCGCAGCGAATATTTTTTTTTTCTTGAGCAATACTATGCACCAAACTTATAATATCCCAAATAGTTAAATCATAATCCAAGCATACTTAACAAAATAAACATCCACGATTTCAGTATGAGTCTTAGAAGACTATAACCTCAAAAACATGGGAGACCAAACTCCATATTTACATTACCAAAATACACTATTGAAGAAGTTCGTCGAGTAACTCATGTAACTAGACTAACGAGGCCAGAAAACTATCCAAAAACTAACTATGGAAGTTGTAAGCTCCATGTCATGTCTGCGGCGTCTGGTCAACCTCCTTCAGTCTACCAAAGTCCGCTCCCTGCTTTGATCCTGACATATTGCCTATCATTCAGGGGGGAATGGTAGTTGGAACTACCACGGTGAGATTTGATTACAAATCTCAGAAAGTTAACAAGAAACTCCCACACAGGTTAAAGATACATACATGGCAGTAAAAGCATGAATGCATAATTAAAGTCGTAAATAAGCATAGTATAACTTAACATATATCATCACATAATCTGAACTTAAACGTGAACTGAACTTGAGTTTAAAACATAACATGGACTAGCAACATAACATGAACGTGAAACTTGAAACATAACATGGACTTGAAACATATCATGAACGTGAACATGCATAACATAAATATGAACTTGAACTTAATATAAACCTGAGCATAACATGACATAAACGTGAACTTGAGATACAATGTGAACGTAAACATAATATAACATGAATTTGAACTTGAAAATAACATGTACATGAATATAACATGAACTTAAAACATAACATGAACATGAACATAACATAACATGAACGTGAGCTTGAACATATCATAAACATGAACATAACATGATATGAATATGAACTTGAAACTTAATGTGAACATGAACATAACTTGTACGTGAGCATAACATAACATAACATGAACTTGATTTGAAACTTGACTTAACGTGGACTTGATCTGAAACTTATTCTTATCTCATGGGTCACCATGATAGTTATTCTTAACTTCTTGACATGAACTTGGAATCTTATTCAATTGACTTAATTAATAACGTGATCATATGGGTGCTACACGGGTCCCCTAGAGCTGTGTGTCCCTGTCGATTACCGCATCATAACACAGGTATCTACACCAGCTGTGAATGCGTTAATACATACTCCATAGTTGTTGTGGCCCCACGTATTCTACGTGTCACAATTGCTGTGTCTCACGTAGTGTATGCTCCACAGTTGTTGTGGCCCCATGAATACACGTAAAATAAAATATGGCACCATCGACGTTAGTGCTTGGCTCGCTCCTGTGACCAGCTAATTAGACCCCATTCGCAACCTATTGACTGTAGTTCATCAACCCAGGGAATTTCACACCTATTTAGACACTCCAGCATGAACAAAGGAGTTCCACTAGGATATTACCCCATCCTAGCACTTAGGGTCGTGATTGACATGAATAACTTAACTTGAACGTGATCTCAAACTTGACTTAACATAAACTTGATCTGACTTCTTTACTTAACTTGACATACTTGCACTGGTGAATATTACATGATATGACATACATGTATCATATGGCATACTTAACATGGCATACTTATAACATATAGCAATACGTGACAGAATAGATTGTGTAACAGATAAATATTCATGACAAAATAAATCATGCATAACAGATAAACATGTAATGACGTGGCATGGCATGACATATATGACAACATACATACATAAATTGCAGTTCTCTTACCCATCATACATACACAATAAACTGATAATAAGTTAGAAGCTAACTTACCTCGATCGTCGCGTTCTACTAGAATAAAGCGCGAAACACGAGAAACTGTAAGAAGGTATTCTAAAAGTTAGACATTTAATTACTAACAATTAGAAACATGAAAACAAGCTAACTTAGAGTAAAATTACCATTTTACCCTCTACATCTGGAAAAATGACCATTTTACCCCTAACCTAAGGATTTCACATCCTAACTCCAAAAATTTTCAAAATTTACATTCCTCATGAAAATTTTGTCCTAAACTCAAAAATCAAGTTAGAAAAATTTAAAACAAAATACAACTATGGAAAACACACTATGGCCGAAACTTCCATAGGCCATTTCTCTTGATTTTTGTTGCAATTCCTTCCAACTTCAAAACTAATGCTTAAACCAAAATTTTGCAACAAACATCTTCCAATCCTAAGTTTAAAACCATACTTAAAACATCCATTTAGAAAAATATAATAATCAACACCAAACTTTTTGTAAAAAGATCCAAACACTTAATCACAAGCTTTGACCCTAAATCAAAACATCTCCAAGAATTCCAAAAATCAAATCTTACTTCTAACTTATTCATAAAATCACCCTAACATCAACCATGCTTTAAATCATCAAACTAAATTCACCAAAATCACAAAATAACACTTGGAGTGTTTGGTTTTACACTTAGTCCAAAAACAGAAACTTTTTCCTCAACTAGTTTTGATAAATCTCTTGATAATTAGCTCAAGAATGTGAGATCTTCGAAATAAAGAATCACATGGTTTAAGAATATGTCTTAAATAGGATCCAACCATCAAACTTGAAATCACATGGCTAAAAATCAATAAAACATAGATCTAACACAAACACATCAAATCTTAGGCCTAACCGGAATCCTCTTGCATAGAAAAATCATGTCTTTGAAACTAATACTAAATATCTTTAAAATAACATCCTAACATGAAAATAAAAGACTTAGGATCATCATATAAAAATATCAAAGCCTTTAGAGTAAGATCAAACCTCGAAATATTCAAACTTTCTCCAAATAAAAACTGTTTTGCCACTTCCAGTTTTCAAGTTTCTAGATCTAAGAAAATCTATCATCAAAAGCTTTATTCATGCAACAAAACCTCAATGAACACTCTTAAACACATGCTAAAAACACTCCATAAAATTGTTGGACCAAGATATGTCCATTAGCTTGGTCAAAAACTCCAAAACATAACATACTCTCCAGATTCACGCCTAGAATGACCTTTCCATGGTTAAAAATACTTTTGACCAAAAAAATGACCATGGAATGATATGAATAATATATATACGGAAACTATACTCAATGAGAAACACCTTTTATGAAATATTCATCGTGTGAAAATACTTAAAAATGGTCAAAAATCTCCATGAAAAAACATACAGAAATCTGCCCAAGAGAGCTCTTTTGGGTTTCTCTCTAAGAACGGGGTGAAGAAGTGATGAAAGAGAAGTAAGTGTGTCTTGCACGACTCAAGACTTCTGTAGGGGGAAGATATGGACTTGAATGACCATTGATTGGAGGTAGATATGTGACATAAAGTGGAGAATAGAGAGGGGAAAGGACAGCCTGCAGAAGCTGTGAGTTATGGAGGTTGATGGGTTGGGTTTCTCCATCTCATCAAGGCACTATTGGGTGCAGCCAAGAGCAGTGAATGGTCTACCATGTGGGGAAGGAAACTTCTCCAAGAATCCTTGCCAAGGTGGCCAAATGCGTGGGCTTTGGTGGGCCTCAACCAAGTGGGCTTCAATTTGGGGTTTAAAGGGGGTTTGGTTAGGGTTTGAGATGCTATCAAGCCCAAATCCAATTTTTCTTGGCCCAATCAAATTTCCAAAGTTTAAAAGGTTGGATAATGATATCATAACAAGAATTTGAGAAATTAATAGCATGTGGAAGTGATTTAATCAAGTGATTAAACACAATGCTAGAAATTGGATCGAAAAGGGTTTGAAGGCCAATTTAGGGTTTGCAGAAACCGTTTAGGGTTTCGGTTTCAACCAAGTTTTTGGGGTTTCAATTGGATTCCAACCATTTAGGGTTTCACTAGGGTTGAAACCCTCTTTGATCTGACTCAATTTGGTTGATCAGATGAAAAAAGTTTTGCTTAGGTGGCATGATCTTACACCTTGATTTCCTTCACAAATCTATCTAATGGTTTCTCTTTATGCCAAGTATCTAATACTATGCATTATGTGTGGCTAAGATCTTGCCAAGTTTCCAAATAAAACTTCTCTAACCTAATTTGGACATTCCACACTGTGATTTTGAAAACACTGCACTTAGTACGCTTATTGAGGTTACTATTCACTCCAAAAAAAAGCGTAATAAACTTAATACTAAAAAATTATAAATATTCATATTAACCTACAGTAAAAACCATTTACCAAAACTCAATCTCAAAGTGCCCTTATAAATAAATTCACAGTTTCGAACAGTCGTTTCGTCCGAAATTATGAAAATGAGTTATTGGGCCATAAAATCCTAAATATTCAACTGACTCTAGTGGTGTAGATTATAACGTATTCTGACACTTCTAACTACCTCAAACAATTAAAATCGCATTTCTGGTACCATAGTGAGTGATAACACTGATTATGTTGATAGACTAAAACCTTTGCGATTAGCTAATTCGTGAAAACTTACGGAGTTTCCACAAGGTTCCTCAAGTTTACAGAAATTCTACCATTGAATTTCTAACAGGCTGTTACATAGTCGAACTGGTTCACTTGGTTTTTTTTAACCCCTATTACTAACTTTGGGCTAAATTGGAAAATTTACACCTAAAATTAAGGAAATTGCAACTAGACCCGAAAACTTGCCAAAATTTACATACTTGATGGGCATGAAGTAGGTGCTTTTAGTCAGTCGGTCAGCTATCACCCAGATAATATTAATCCTAGTAGTAGTTCTTGGAAATGTCGCTGCAAAGTCCATCAAGATGTCTTTCCACTTCCATTATGGGACCTATAATGGCTGTAAAACACCTACCAGCTTCTGATGCTTTGCCTTGACAAGTCTACATATAGAACATTTGTTCACAAATTTTGCTTCATTCTTTTTCATTCCTTCCCACCAGAAATTTTGTTTTAAATCCTAGTACATCTTCATCCTATTAGGATGGGCCATACATGGAGTATTATGAGCCTCCATTAACACCCCATGTCTTAACTCCAGGTTGGCTAGAAGTACTCTTTGATCTTTGTAATACAAGGTCCCATCTTCTCTAACCCCAAAGTCTTTTGGCTCTTCTTCTTTCTTGATTCTATGTATGACTTCCATCAGTTTACTGTCCTCCCTTTGACGGTTCTTTAGTTCTTCCCAATCCAAAGGGACGATCTCTTGGATTGAGGTCAGAATGTTCTCCCAACTATCATCTCTAATTAATAGTATTCTTATACTATTAAAAAGTGATCTCATTTCTTGATCTATAACCAAAGGAATCCTCATTTTCAAGTTCTTTTGCTCAAAATGGTACTTAAGGCTCTATCTGTAAAAATCTCACACTTTGCACCATACCCATCCTTCGAAGCAAAAACCATGACAGCTAGCTTGAAAAATGGATAAGGTAATTCTAACATGAAGCATAAGCCACTACCTATCCTTCCTGCATTAGTATACGTGCGAGTTCTGCTTTGGATGTGTCACTATACACCACATAAGGCTTATGGGGCTCTAGCACTATCAGTACTGGTGCCATTGTTAGTCTATTCTTTAACTTGAGAAAACTAGTCTCACAATTATTACTCAAAATGAACTTCACATTATTCTTAGTTAGGACAATAAGTGGTCCGAGCAGTCTAGAGAAACCTTCCACGAACATCCTGTAGTAACCATCCATTTCCAAGAAACTCTGAATCTCATGCACATTGGTTTGCCTTTGCCAATTCATCACTGCCTCAATCTTACTGGGATCAACCACCACTCCTCCCCTAAAAATAACATGACCCAAGAACTTCACTTCTTGGAGCCAGAACTCACACTTACTGTGCTTGGCATACAATTTTTGATCTTTGAGTATGATGTGACACCCCCAGCCCTCGTTTGGGATTGGACAGTGATTGAAGTATCAGGACATGTAACACAAGACTACATATCTCTCGTACATGATAATTAAGATGCAATGCACTTGTTAATCTAGTAGTATGCAGTAATCGCAGTGAAAATTCTACTTATGTCATATGGTAAAATAAATATCATGTTATCGAAACACAATATCCCAAAAGATCAGATTTCATAAAATCTTACAAAAACCATAATTGTTTCAAAAGCGACTCCCAAAACACAGGAAGATACATGGGACCATCATTTTTAAGTCAGCAAAAATATTCTTCCTTTTTACTAAATTCTAATGGTCCCTTGCAAAACATCTTCTTGCTAGGTCATTCCCACTTTACCTTGTCCTAGTTCAGAATTCTCCTTAACTCCTCGAAGGGCTCCAAAACCTCGTTAATAAATTGATCGGCGGCTTCAAGCCTCTCCAAAATGGATGGCTCCAATGAGCTTATGGTTCTCTTTGGGGTCTCCCTAGGTATTTGGGAGCTGATGTCTTGCGCTTCCCCATGGGTTTCTTCTTGGGATCTAGTTACAACTTATACCATTCTAGGTAGGGAATGGTAGTAGAAACTACCACGGTGAGATTTTAAGAAATCTTAGTAAGTAAACAAATAACGTACAATAGATATCATTAGCATACAAGAGCAAACCATATGAATGCATGGACATGTACTTTTACTTGTGCACTTTGACTTTTGAAAATGTGACATGTGACAGAGAACTTTTACGACATTTTAGAAAAACATCTTTCATCTTTTCTTTCTTGAACATTAACATACATATGAGATCGGTTTCTTATTCATATAGCATAGCATAGCATGTTTTGGAGCACAAGGCCTTATTCTTGAGTTTAAACATATGATTGGATACCTCACGGCTCCCCTATGCACCGTGTGTTCCCCGCTAGTTACCGCATCATCCATTGGCCCATGTTGACCAAGATGACTACGTCTTATTTTTAATCTTACTTAGTATGGTAGTTTGCATATTTGCCTTCACCTTATGACACCCACTAGCTTTAGATGCAACCCTGCTATGGTATACTTTCCTTCTAGGAACCATTCGAGGCACATCGACTATCCTTCATCATCCCAAGGGCTACCACTCTATTTTAATCACATTGAGTGGACAGGGGAGCACTTCCACTAGGGCATTCCCCCATCTTAGTATTTAGGGTAGTGACAAAAGTTTAAACAGCTCTTTTATTTTTTAAAAATAATTTTACAAACCCAATACATGTGACATGGATTATGTAACCTTGTACTTTCATGAGACATGTACTAATGTATGACGTCCTTTCCCTTGTCTAGCCTATCAAATGGCCTCTTCTTCTCTGCACTTCCACCATTGGCATATGAAAAAGTCCTCTTGCCCCTTACATTGATCTGGGTGGCCAAGCCTTTCTATTCCACCTCTGAAATAGTGGCTACATTTACGAGCTCCTAGTAGTTTTTTATTCTAAAACAAGCAACTTGATTGTGGATCATTGGTTGTAGCCCTCTTGAAACTTTTGAGCTTGCATATTCTCAATTGAAATCAAGTGAGGTGCAAACCTCCCCAACTCCATGAATATGGCAACATAATGTTCCACAGACATGTTGCCCTATACTAGAGATGTGAATTCCTACACTTTCTGTTGCTTTACCAAATCTAGGAAGAATCGATTGTCGAACTCCTCCTTGAATCCAAGTTAAGGCAGCTAGGGTTCCCAATTCCCTCGCCAAAATCCCTCATTGGCCATCCAACCATGTACCGGCTGCACCCCATAGTGCCTTGTGATCCTCAGTACACCTACAGATGTCGAATGTTTGATCCAAGTCGATCATCCATTTATCTACCCTTATAGGCCCTTCATTGCCCAAGAAGTTTGGATAATGGTAGACATAAATTTCTCATAAGGGCATCCTTTAACTTATGGTCTGTGCCCCTGCACTTACTGCTATTGTTGTTGTTTGACCACCTCTATCAGTAGATGAATAGCCTCCATCATGGCATGCCCTTCGTCCATAGGAGGATTTCGTTCCTCCTAATTGTTGTCTCCACCAAGGTTTTGGGGTATTCTTCCATGCACCATATGTTTCAGGATGTGTTCCTTTCTGAAACACATGCTCATGTGTATCAAATTCACATGCTTATCCAATACTCTAAGAATTCAAGCCTAATAAGCACTATTATTCCAATCCTAAATTCTGATATCAACTGCTAAGGACTTCCAGGTTTACCCAGAGATGTATTACTCTAATACCACCAGGTGATGCCCCCAAACTTTGCTTGGGACTTGATGGAGCTTCAAGTGTTAGGACATGCTACAGAAGGTCACATACCCCCGTTTATGATAGTTAAGAAAGCAATGCACCTTGCATGCATCTAACAATAAGCATTAATCACAACAAATATTTTTTTTTTTAGCAATACACAATCTACCAGAATGTCAATACTAAAAAATAAACAGTTATCCGTTAATATTCACATGTCAAAAGTCATACCATTCGTCTAACAAGTCTGTAATAAAAACAATGTAGAATTGGAGATAGATCTCCATAGGTACAAACATAATATAAAACTAAACTAAACACCAAGTCGTTCATGAAATTCGGCTATAAGCTCCAAAATAGTATCTAGGAATAGGAGGATTACTCTGAAAAATCCACGAGGCTCCTTTCCAACCTACTCGACCTCATCCGAAGAGTCACGCGTTGATTCGCTACTCTCTGATACACCAACCATTCAAGAAGGATTGTTAGTTGGGACTACTAGAGTGAGATTAAAAAAAAAAAAAAAAAACTCAGCAAGTAAAGCTCTTAATGGTATAAATAAGCATGCATGACAATAACATGACATTTATGCTTGATGAAAATGAACTTGCTTATGCATGACTTGCCTTAGAAACATCAGAACTTGACATGAGGTGTAATAGGACTCCCATTTACCATATATTGAGGTGCTCCCTCCTGGACAAACAACTTCGAGCTACCCTAACAAGGGCAGTAAGGGTTCAATAATAATAAAAAAAGAGATATTAATTGATCAAAGGTCTCATTGATCACCATGTATGTATTGAAAATATACAAGGGATGTTCTCCCTAGAACTGATGGAGCAAGGTCTAGGGAAGTTCTCTTTTATAGATGATGAACTTGCTGCCCCATTGATGAAGAAGGGGTGAGCACAGTGCTTTAGGAAGAAATCTATCAGATACACTTATCAGAGATGGAAGTGCCTCTAAATTGATCAGGTAATCCTTGACCACTTGCACTAGTAGAGAAAGCCTAAATTCCATGATCCTACATGCTCAACTCCTTTACTTTGCAAACCAAGAATGTGGAACATCTTTGAACACTAACAAAAGAAAATGAGAAGAAGTATAGGGAAAAAGATGCAAGAATTTTCTGGTCTTCAAGGCCTTGCTACTTCATCGTTGTTGGTCCTTTTGACATAAGATTCTAAGCCGCTTGGGAGTTGCAATCCCATGTAAGATTGCTACCATAAGTGTGAATTCAACAAACTTCTATTTGTTCTTTTTCCATAAGCGAATCTAGCTTTGCTAACAAGAATGCCCATCCCAACTACGAACACCTTCCTACTGCAAGGTGAGGATCTGCCCTTCCCCTAGTCTCTCCCCATAGTAGAATACTAGTCAAAGGCCACAAGAACTACTACCATGGGAAGGAAGGGAAGGGTTGTTCTTACAAGTCCTCAGTAAGACTTTCGGAAAAGTGTGTTAGTCTAGTGCTCCTCCACGTCTTTCACTAGCAAAAGAAGCCAGAAGATTGATAATCTTCTTTCAGAGCTCCCTAGTGGCCCAGTGTTTAACTTATTTTTATATTTGATTATATATATTAGTGACAATATGCTTAGTTACATATATGTTAGTGATAATATGATGGTTACATACATTTTTTATATGAATGATCAAATGCATAGAAATATATTTATAAAAAATGATATATATTATAATTTATAATCCTATAAAATGTATTTATCCTTAATATATATATATATAGTTTATATTAATAACATATGATCAGCATAAGGTAGGGATGGGTGTAATCCTTATGGATATTGATCAGATGTTGTGATGGCTGCAAGCAAACTGGAACATGAGGTTCAAGACCCTAAAATTATTGAACTCCTTGCCATGTTTCAAGGATTACAACTCTATGCAAGTATAGGCATTGTAGATATTATATTGGAAAGTGACTGCCTTTTAATGATCAAAGAGTTCAGAGTGTAACCGAATCTCATTCCTGACAAAGGGTTCTCAGACAAGAAACAAAAAAGCTTATTAAGTTATTCAGAGTATGCACAATTCAATATGTGAATCGAGAAGGGAACCAAGCAGCCCATAGGCTTGCTCAATATGCTTGAAATTTTGAAAACATTGAGATGTGTTGGGACAATGCCCCTTCTGTTATTTCTCAGGCTATTTGTCTTGACAAAAGAAATTTGTAATGTTTCCCTCTTAATAATATAATGCTTTCCCATATATATATATATATATAACCATATGATCAAATGTTCATGTTTAATATGAAAATTTTATGTTATAAAATTAAAAATTTTAATAACAATGTTATATCAAGTGTTATCTTAAGTTTTATAAGATTAATTTTATGTTATATTAATTTTATGTTATTAGATTATTATTATACATGAATAATAGGATTTAGCATATCATATAAAATTATTTTACATAAAATTATAAAGATTATATATAATATAAAAAACCATTTAAAAAATATTTAAATAATTTAAAAAATTAAATATGTATATATATATTAACCGGTTCGATCTGATGTTAGAAAAAGGAAAATCGAAACTAGACTGGTTTTGAGAAAAATGAAACCAGTACCAGGCCGAACCAGTTCACTTGATTTTTTTTTCAACCCTATTACTATCTTTGGGCTAAATTTGAAAATTTACACCTAAAATGAAGGAAATTGCAACTTGACCTGAAAACTTATTAAAATTTACATACTGCATGTAAATTTCAAACTACTTGCTACTTGGCCATTTAACACACTAGCATGCTTAACCGAAAAGAAAATCTCAAATTTCACATTCTTAGTTCTAAAATCATTCCAAGACACTAAATCTTTGATTTTTCATAATCTTAAACTTGCCACTTCAATGAATAACACAAAACATCCAGATTAGGTCAAACCGAACCTAATCTTGGTGTTCTTGGTCCAATACTTTCAATTCAACTCCAAAGACTCCAAATGTCCACAAATTTCACTTCTAACATATTCATCATTCAAATCTAGTTGATAGCATATTACAAAGAAATCACAGAAATCAAAACTTGCTTGTGTTTGACTTGAATCATAGAGACTAAATCCATGGTTTAAATGCAACAAATATTGCAACAATACATCCACGTACCTCACATTCATATCCTAACTTGATCCAAGCATTACATCTAACATACCATAGAAAATAATCTATCAAATCTAACACCAAACTCGAGAGCCACTAATCATGCTTAAAAACATAGTGTTGCATGTTTATTACAAATCCAACAAAGACCTAAGTCACACAACTTTAAAAATATCCAACTTAATCCATAGATCAAATTTTTTAGAACAAGATTTACTAAAACTTAATTGAGGGCTCAATTCTTGAAATCCTTTAGGGATCTCATGAAGTTTCGAAGCTCTAAAGAAATTCTTCTTTCAGGATGTTACATCCTCCCCTCCTAAAAAGGAGATGCCATCCTCAAAATCTAAGCATGCCTACAAAATAACTAAGTAACACAACCACAAGAAGGAGATACCGGCCATCACTACTTCATGTTCGTAGAATCATTGGGTGATGCAGTGGAGGTAAGTCGGAATCCACTAAAGTGGTATCCTGAGGTAGATAATACAGTGCATCATCATCTGAATTATAGTACATGTAGGAAAAATGCACAGGGTCAACGTACTACTCAACCTCATCATCTTCATCACTACTGGGCACATGCCTTGGCATGAGAAGATGCCCTCAGTGGGTCGACGACATTGATGACCCTAATGTATCAGATGTATTGAATGGCCAGCCTGGATGGACCACGTGCCAAAGTATACAATTCACTTGAAATGTCTTTTGAATTATCCCCATATCTCCATACAACCTATACTAATATATCATAGAAAATAAATTTTCTTGTCATTTGATAAGGAAAAATCTATTTTAGTGGTATGAAATTCGTATTGAGTAAGAGGTTGTTTAGTAATACCGTTTGTTCAAACCAAGCTGTGAACTCTTCTTTGTGCTTATTTTCTATGTCAGTTACACCATTCCTTTGAAGTAACTAAATATGTTCGCTGCACATTTTAAAACTAACAATCAATCCATATCAGTTATATTATCTACTAAGACTTTAAGTTATCATTATACACATAGATCATGCTTGAGCTAAATTATTGCATATTTTATACATCTAGAACCAATACATTTTAATTATTTCATGACATTATTATTAGTTTTAGATGAAAAAATGGTTAAGAAACATAAATCTGAGTTGTGATTTAAATTGGTTAATAGCATGGTTTATGCTTAATTTTATAACTTGTGATTTAATTGGTCAATGTTTCTTCACATGCACAACACATCTTTGATATTCTACTCTTCCTTTTTTTTTTCTAATTTCTATTTTTTTTTCATATAGGCCAACACAAGCATGCATGCGGCAAGGCATTTTTGTTTTTGATTGGCAACAGAACCACACGTTGGAAGGATGTAGGTTTTTGGTTCCTTTTCAAAACACAAGCATGCAAAGGAGTGGGGTCCCTTTGGTTTTGAGGCATGCAACACAACAGTTTCTCTTCTTGGTTTTGCATGGACGCGAGAAATGTTACACAATAGTAACCAATTACTCACTTAGAGGGTGAGAACCTCCAGGAATGCGGAGAGAAGAGAAGATAGAGAAAAGGAATTATCTGTATATTAAGTTTTTGCATAAAAGAAACATTACGTTTTATGGATTGGTTATATTGTTCACCACATTAGTGACAAATAATCGCCCCCTGACTAGTGTGGTCCTAACCAATACAAACTTGACACTTTATAGGATACAATTGGAAATATAAATAAACTAGACAACAAAAGAGTAAAATTAACTGATGCATATGAACTGACATTGCTAAAAGACTAAGAAGATTATCAGGATTCAGGACACATATACACTCCAAATTCTTTGTAGCTGCATGATCAAGCCTGAGAACTGGTTCACTTTACTAACATTACTCCTTGACTTATTGACTAACCTATTAGAGTCGTTCATTCCCTTTCCTTGCATCTTCTCCCCACCCACGCCTCCCCTCCCTCCGCCCCCCCAAATTCTGGCTACCAATCTTCCTTCTTCATCGCTGCCCCAACTTAGCTTGTAACAATACCTTCCTGTTAGAGCTCCTTGTCCACAAGGTGGCGAAACTCCTCCTTTAGCTTGTTGTACAACTCCAAAATTGCATTCTCAGGCTTCTGTCCTTGCCAATGAGTTAGCACTTCTACCAGTGGTCGTTTGTTTTGATTGATCATGTGGCGTGCAAGGACTTCCTCTAGTTTGGGCTAAAGGGCTCCATCGGTGGCCATCGGTGGCTAAAGGTGTGACCTTGGTGCCAAGCTTCCTCTTCAACTAAGATACATGCAAGGTGGCATGTATCTTAGACGATGGGGGTAGATCCAAGCAGTAGGCGACAAATCCCACTCTTTTTAGCACTTGGAAGGGTCCGTAGTACCTTGGGGTTAGCTTAAGATCTCTCCTTTGTGTCACTGAAGTCTGCTTGTAGGGCTAAAAGTGTAGATAGACCCAGTCATCGACAGTAAATTCCCTCTCTATTTTTTTCATGTATGCATACTTTTTCATTCCTTCCTGAGCATGGTGGAGGTTGTGTTTCAACCCCTAAAATATTTGATACCTTGACTGGAGTTCCTCACCCACTGCTTCTACTCTTGCTATGCCAAGAATATAGCTAAGGAAGTGGGGAGAGGCACAGCCATAAAGGGCCTCAAATGGCGTTGTCTTCCTGGAGGCATGAACATTGGTGTTGTACCACCATTCGACCAAGGGAACCCACTTGGACCAGTCCCTTGGTCGATCCCCAGCAAAACACAGCAGGTAGTGCTATATACTTTTATTCACTGCTTATGATTTTTCATCTATTTGTGGGTGGTATGTGGTTGAGTGCTACATCTGAACCCTTGAATTTTAAAAAATTCCTACCAAAAGTTACTAGTGAAGGTGGGGTCACAGTTTGAGATTATGGAGAGGGTAAGGCCATGGAGTTTGAACACATGTTTAAGGAAGAGTTGGGCTACTGTCTTAGCTATGTGGGGGTGGGAAAGGGGTATGAAATGGTTGCGTTTGGTTAGGTGGTCTACAACCACCTAGAGGCAATTGTAACTCTGTGAAGGGGGTAGCCCTTCCACAAAGTCCATGGTGATGTGTGACCATGGTTGGGAGGGTATAAGTAATGGCTTTAAGAGTCCCACAGGGTACCTGGTCTCCCCCTTAACTCTTTGACATGTATCACACTCCCTTATATGAATCTTCAAGTCTGCAATAAGGCTTGGCCAATAAAGTTATTTTCGAGCCCTATGCATGGATTTGTCAAAACCTACATGACCACCCAGGTACTGTCATGGACCAGATCCAGCAGCTTGGGCTTAAAATTCTTATCCTCAGGCACATGTAGGCACCCTTTGTAGAATAGTAATCCTTCTCGGTTTGAGTAGTGGGGAGGTAGGGTGCTGGATAGGAGTGTTTGTAGGTGTGGGTCAGCCACATAAGCATCTTTTAGTTCATTCACCTTTCAAATCTAATGTCCACGGCGGCCCACTCTATCAATATTGACCCGGTGGTAGCCCTTTCGTTTGTGGTGGCTTCACTTATTTATCAATATTCAATGACTTAACACCATGCCCATACATTGTACCAAGACATTTTAATCTAGTCTATATGTCGCCCCCTCCGTGACTTGAACTCGTGACATAATGCCTTCTTTGATACCAATTGTTAGACTCAACCACTGATCCAAAAGTCGTAAGACTATTGGATGCTAATTTGGTTAAGATTTTAACCCTAGGATCATAACAAGAAAGAAAAGGAGAGGCTTTCAGCTTTTTCTAAAAAGGCAAGAGAGTTTTTGTGTTCTTGGGGGTTTTGGATGAAGGGGTTGAAAAGAAGAGAGGTTTTTTCAGGTTTGGGAGGAAAACACACAGCATCATCGTTGAAGAACCTCAAGTGGTCCAATTGTTGTTGCCCAACCTTCCTCCACTGCCCACTGCCTCCATCTCCAACCATCTAGCTTGCTCTTTCCATTCCCTAATTTTTTATTTAATTTTAGTTTGAAGTTTATGGTGTATTTTTGAGATCTTTGGCTGAACCATTCGGTTTGAGCATTTTATTTCCTACTTGTTTAACTTGATGTTAAGTCATTTTTCTTGCTACTTTAAGCTTGCATTAGATAGGTATTATAGTTTTTATGGATTAATTTTAAGAATTTTGTGATTTGAATACAAGGATGAACCCTAGAATCATGATTTTGTTGCTTTTTAATTTCAGCTTGTATTGTATCAATCATTTTCTAATCTAGCTTAATTCTTAGCTTAGTTTTGTTAATCTCTTACTTTGATTAGACATTAGATTGATTAAGGGTTAATTAGGGCTTTTTTAATTTCAATTTTGCTAATTAATTTTTTGTTAATTAAAATTATTTAGCTTAGTTGGTTTCCTGATTATTTAATTTCAACTTGTTAGATTTATTTGTTAATTTTGAGTCTTGCAATTAGCTTGGCAATTTTCATTGGTTAGTAAGTGAGTAATTTAGATTTAATTTTACATTTGTTTTATTAGTTGGTTAATGTTTGATTAGTTAGCTTGCTTTACAATTTGGTATTGAATTAATTTTGGATTTAATGTTTAATGTGTTGTTAATTAAATTAATTTAGTAAGTTGCCTCTTAGTTAATTAATTTCAATGAGTTTAGTTTAGTTGTTAGTTTACTGTTTTGCATCTTAGCCTTTTACTTTTCCTTGCAACACTTAAAAATCTAAAAATATGAATCTAATTCATGACTAATGCCCTTTTCATTTCCGTTGCACTCTTCATTTCATTGCACATATCACCACTTTTATTTTCTCTTTGTGAATATTTTCACCATTTACACGAGTTTGACTTTAAGCAATTTTCATTGAGGAGATAATCTAGGAATTTTATTCCTAATTATTACACGACACCCTCCTACACTTGGGATAGCCTTTGTACTGCTCATTTTTTATTGAGTCAGATCACTTACCTCAAGTACATGTCAATCTCTGTGTAGTTACTCAATACATACCAATGAGCTTTATCAAACTCTCGTTCACATAAGTCATAGCCCCCTTGTGCACCTATGAGATGTACGCTTTGAGAAAACATGGAGAATGATAATGTAACTCCCAAATGTCCATGTTCATAATTTCGGTCTGTTCAAGAATCTGGGATTAACCCCAAGAAAATACATAGAACAAAATGTATGTCATTCATTATCAGTGTATGAGTCTGCAATTGAACCTTCCAGATGAGCCTTATTCCTGACAGATTGCTTAAGTTTTTCCAAAAATTGTTCAATTGCATACATCAATCTATATTGGACTAGGCCTGCAACTAAAGCCTCACGAGGTAGGTGCACAACCAAGTGAACCATTTTATCAAAGAATGATAGTGGATACAAACTTTCTAACTTGCACAATATAACTGCAAAGTCAGCTTCCATCCTTACTAAAACATCAACTTTAAACATTGTACTCCAAATGTCCCTAAAAAAGCCCCCTAATTCTGTCAATGTTGCATGGACATCTCGAGTTAGTTTTCCATACACCCCAACTGGCAACAAACACTGCAAAAATACATGACAGTCGTGACTTTTAAAACCAGTTAACTTGCAATCATGAGTTCACACACATCTTGTAATGTTTGAGGCATAGCCATCAGGTAATTTGTTTGCCATGAACCACTCACATCATTTTTTTCTCCCATCATTTGATAGTGTATACCAATCAATGGGCATATAGTTGATGATCCATTATCTTACAAATGCAACTCACTCCTTATCTCCAACTCCTTTAAATCTTTACGAGAGTTAGTTGTATCTTTGGTCTTCTCTTCTATTGATATCAGAGTGCCCAGTATATTTTCATAGATATTTTTCTCAATGTGCATAACATCTAGATTATGGCACAATATCAACGTAGACCAATATGGTAACTCAAAGAATATAACTTTTTTTTTTGTCCAATTCAACTCCACTGCTTGCCATTTCTCTTTCAAGCTCTTGCATTCTTGCTAAATATGTTTTCTAAGACATCCTTGAAATGAGATAAATTATCTAGCCTAGACAGCTTTGATGGTAGTGACCTGCGCTCAACATTTCCAACAAATATTGCTCTATTGGAATGCCAACTATGATCATGGGGTAAATATCAAAGATGTTTCATGAAACGTAATTTTCTCCCATTTTTCAACCATTGAGATTGAGTAGGTCTATACAAATTAAGCGCGTAGCCCAACTTGTTCATAAAACCCAATTTGCCCACACAAATAAAGTCAGGTTGAACTTAACTTGCAGGTTTGACATCATCCAACTAGACACTTATTGGGCGAAACCGTAGTCATAGCTTAATCTAAAGCCTTTGTTCTTTGTCCAGCAAGGGTAATAAAGACCCTAGCTCTCTCACTAAAGAAGCCTTTGGTCTCGCCATCTCTTGCTCTCTCTCTCTCTCTCTCTCGACTGCCCTTTCAAGATCGCCTTCGTTTTCCTCATCCATACTAACCTTTTCCTCAATTTTCTCTAGGATACTTTCTTCACTCGGCGTCTGGGTTTGTGTCCCAATTCAAAGGCTCAACATCAAAGTCGCCTTTTTTTACTGAGGTAAGTTTCCTTCCTTTTGGTGTGATGCCATTATTGCTTTCGGGTGCTCACTCTCTTTTCTTCAATGTGAGTTTTTTAGTTATATGCTCTATTTTTTTCTCTGTTAGCTATGCCTAAAGATTTCTTGTTTCGATAGGTTTCATTATAGATTTCTATTTATTTTTGGTGGATCAATTATTTGTTGGGCTTTGATTGATTTTCGAGAAAAGGAGATTATATATCCGTGCATGAGAAAACATGAACAACTAAGAAAATTTAAATTAGTTATTTTTTTCCCATTTTCATTTAATCTCCGTTGTTGCTTCCCCAACTTTCTGGATGAGTTCTCTGATGTCCATGTCTAAATTGCTTTGTTCAATGTGAAGTCTCGAATTAAGGACATATTCATGTATTTAGCAAAGGTTTTACACTTTTATATAGTAGTTATTTATTGCTTTATAACTAAGCCACTACATTTCTTTTCTTGCTCATTTATCCAAAGAGAACTCCTACAGACACAAAGAGATTATACAAAGTCAATATACAAATTGATGTGGTTTCATGAAATCCGTTAGATCTACTTTATAATAAAAGTAACTTTACAATCAGAGGTACCACATCAACGTACATCAGTTTGTGAGTTTACTTTTGTATAATTCCTTTGTGGCAGGAATCTTTTCCTTATCCAAAACACTAAAGTACTTTTTCTTCTCCCTTTATTTTTTGCTTGATTGACCCTAAAGGGGCTAAAATAGGAGGGCTATTGACTTTTCCTTTGCTCTTTTTTTTTTTTTCATGGTTGGCAGACAATGAAGTGATTACCTTTTTCACTTGAAAAATAATAACTTTACAACATTGCTATCGCTTTGCTAGGGTTTCCTAAACACTCTGCTTGGGTTTCTTTTATTCTTGGGGCATATGGTTCCCACGTAGGGCTACATGGTAGCCAATGATGCAAAAGCTGGTCATCGTTCATTCCTGGACCTTGTCATGGCGGTGCCTCAACCTCTCCCTGAGGTCGTTGTTCTGCCTTGGGCACCTAAATGCTTAGATGGAGAGTTATATTTTTAGTTCTCTAAGGATGAAATCTCCTATTCGATGGATCTGTTCAAGTTCTCCATTGTTCTTAAATTTCTCAGACAATGTCCTTCTTTGGATGCCATTAGGGCCTTCATACATAGCCATTGGGGTCTTGAAGGCACCCTAATTGTATCTGCTATGATGCATCCTTGTAACATATTTATCTGAATGTCGTCTGAGGCTAATTTCTTGAAAGCCATGTCCTGTGAAACCTACAATAATGAGGGTGTGACATACCATGCTTTCCATTGGACTCCTGAGTTCAATGAAGATGAAGAATCATCCTTGGTATCGATCTGGATTGTGCTGCCAGGTTTGCCCTTTAATTTCTACCATGAGTCTTTTCCTTGTATCCTTACTGCACCTATAGGTAAATTCATTAGAAGTGATAATCCCACTCGGTGTGTTAGTCGAACGGACGAAGCTTGGTTATGTGTGGAAATGGATGCAGCTAAAGAGCCTTTGCCATTCTTCTGGATTGGGGTCCCTAGGTTATTGTTGAGTCGTAGACAAGAGATCACCTGTGAAATGCTCCTAACTTTCTGTTGTAAGTGCAAGGTGTAGAGCCACAATTCACGTACATGTTTGTTGTAAGTGCATAGAGAAAAAAAAATGTTTACAAATGAAGGGCCATGTGACTAGAAAGGAACCAAAGGAAAAGAATCTTGTGATTGATGAGGATCAGCCATCGTGGTTCAACCGGAATGTGTCATAGTTAGAGGCTAGGGATCCGTTGAAAATTACTACTAAAATCACCTTGGCGGAGGATTCTGGAATTATTGCGGTGCAGTCTACGGAGCCTACTCTGGTGAAGCCTCAACAATCTAATGCTAAAGTTAATGCTTATAATTCTCATCCTCTCCCTAGGGCAATGACGTTGAAACAGAGCTAGTCGGTGAGGCAACATGGGATTCCCGAAATGCTTTAGTGGTATAAGTGGAAGAAAGACCTCGAGGGGTGGAAGAATTTTGTTTAGAAGGGACTTCCGTCTCAGACCCTGAACCTGAATTATCATCAGATGTTTTACCCCCAGAAAAAGGCTATCATAGAGAAGTTGAGGGTGATGCTGCTAAGAAAAAATATACGAAAAACAGTTTGAGACGATCCGGAGCTCTTCTCGGGTTCATACCCAAGCCATTAAATTTTCCCTATGATTGGTTCCATCTTTGTATGGAATATTAGAGGGATAAGAACCTCCAAAGGTCGGTTAAAGAAGTTGATTAGTATTCTTAAGCCTGATATTGTTGTATTAATGGAACCATTTAACAGTTTTAATAAACCTCAAGGGTTGATAAGATTTTTGAATTTTGAGAATGGTACGTTGAGTGAAGATGTTGGTGGGCAAGTTCCGATTTTCTGGATTAATGTCATGGTAGTGTAGATTGTTGGCATGAGCTCTTAGTTTATATCACTTCATGTAGGGACTGAGAATTAGTAGTTTTTGTGCAATTTCACTTATGCGAAGTGTAATCAGATTGAAAGGCAGGAGTTATGCAATGCTTTAAGCTCACACCATCTGGGAGCCTTGTTTATTTGCAATCAACTTCAATATTATTTGCTTTGATTCAGAAAGGTGGGGAGGTCATCGAAGGCCTCGGGTTGCTATGGAAGAGTTTAATAGTTGGATTGATTAAAGTGGTTTGATTGAAAAGAAAAATAAGGGTAGCAGATACACCTGGTGCAATGGTCAGCGTGGACTATTCAGGAGCTGGGCTAAGCTTGATCGCATTTTTCTTGATGCCACTTTATTGTCTTGTTTCTCTAACATTGTTTGTTTGTACTTACCGAGATCGACGTCAGATCATTGCCCGATGCATGTTGAGTTAACTGTTGACCATTTCTCATATGGCCCTTCTCTGTTTCATTTTTAGCAGATGTGGGTTGATAATCTGACTTTTTTTATTGTGTTCAGCGAGCTTGGATGGCACTTGTTTCTGGTATTGGTTTGTGGAAGCTTGCTAGTAAATTAAAACAAGTTTGGGTTGCTCTCCGTGAATTGAACAAGGTGACTTTTGATTGGACTATGGCCAAGATTGCTAAGCTTGTGGAGCAAGTAGATAGGCTTGAAAGCCAGTTACAACATGACTGGAATGAAGACACTGGGAGCTAATCTTGACTTCGGAGGAATTGTCTTCGTGAAGACGCCGAGAGGATACTCGATTGGCACAGATGGGTGAGTTAAAATGAAAGGTGGATGGCAACCGGAACTCTAAATTTTTCCATGTTTGTTTGGCCAATAGGAGGCAGAAATACATCTCAGATATGCGAGCTACGGATGGGGTTGTTTTTGTTTCGCTAGAAGCCGTCCATTAAGGAGTTTGTTGAACCTAAGGTTTCAAGTTTTGTGTAATTATATATTTACACATGGATTTTGATGATAACAAATGAATTCAAAGAATGAAGGAGTCTCAAGCTCAATTTGTCCACACAATGGAGTCAAGCACATCAAGGAACCAAGCATGAGCAAGAAGGAAACAAGTTCACATTAAAGTCATAGAGAAATGTTGTAAATCTCTTAAAATTTGAAATTAGGATTAAGGCTCAAAAATTAATATTTTATCATAAAGTATTAAAATACATTTTCCACATGTGCATGAGTATTTTGAAAATTAAATTTGAAAATTTTGAAAGATAATTGATTGTCATCTATCACATGTGCATGCCATGATTAAAGGTTTGAA
>QGSO01002593.1:0-84274 GCA_011037825.1 Carya cathayensis | reverse complement strand
GAAAAAGGGTAGGAGCCTAGGTAATAAACTTCAATCCTACGTTTTGGGATCCTCAAATAATTCAACGGTGAATTAAAACACTGATTAAAAACGCGTAAATGTTTTATTTTAAATAAAACACTTTAAATAAAACACCACGATGAATTAAGGTAGAATATTATTTTATAAACTAAAATTTATAAAATAATATTTCCTCATCATTATATAAAATGATAAAGTACCGTTAATTAATCGAAGATGATAAAACCAATTAATTTAAATAAGAGTTTTCAACGTAAAATTAAACATCTTAATATCTTAAAACAACTAAAATATTTAATCTAAGTAATTATCCACAATTATAATATTTTCAGAGCTCATTAAATTATTATAATTGTGCTACTTTAAAAACAAGCTTATCTAATACTTTGAAATTCGATGGATAAGATCCGGGAAAACGCCATCGAGGTACAACGCTTAGGATAAAACTGTTTATGATTTTACAGCTGTCGGTGAAGAACAAATTACGTGATTTACGGAAAAAGATAATCTATACGCGTGATTCCAGATGAGGGTAAAGACGAGAGAGATGTGATTGCTGTCGGGAAAGAATCCAAAACTGATTATTTTAGCGGGCTGTTACAGAACTTCTTTTAAGTAAAACCATTTTCTTAATTAAAACTCTTTTGAATCGTAAGAAATGAAGAAACGTAAGAACTGTAAGAAACGTAAGGACTGAAATGAAAGAATGGACTGCAAAGGAAAGGAAAGAACTGTAAAGGAAAGAATGGACTGGACTGAATGAATGATGTATGAAAATACATAACGGCCACATGGACTGAAAAAGAATGGTACCAAATGAATGGACTGTAAAGGGGCAGATTGCAATGCCGGGTAAGTAGTACTGGTAGTGCACCTAGTGCTACACCTTGACGGAATGGATTCCCAAACCCGTGGCCACGGGCGGAATCAGGTCCAAAAGACCGCTAACCCCAGCACATAGGGCGTAACAGTGTGCAATGGCCAATGAAAGTGAGAAGAAAGAACGGATGCAATGTTAAGAAAGGAATGCATGTATGTATGGATGAACGGAATGCATGAATGTACGTAAGTAAGGAAAGATGAACGAATGAATGCATGTATGCATGAATGTATGTAAAAAGAATGAATGCATGAAAACATTCTTTAAGAAATTAAGGCAGCGATGCGTGGGGAACTGTTTTAAAGAAGAAAGCACGTTTATAAAGAAAAACCTCACCTCGCAACGTTTTTAAAATGAAAGGAAAGACGTATGCATGCTAAGTACGATATGTATGTATGGAATGATGAATGCATGACTGAAAATCTATGTTATTATATTTTGACCATATGAAGTAATGCTTACGAGTCATCGACTCATTTTAGTTTTATGTGTGCCCTCCCAGGCACAAGATGAGCATGACAGGTCAGGACGGGCACAACCCAAGGGGGAAGAGCACGAAGGCCTAGGCAAGATATATTTATATGAAAACTTAAACTATGAAATTTAATGTTTTCCGCTGTAATCTTTTAATTAAGGAAAATAATTTTATTTATAGTATGGATTCTTTTGTATCCTGGCATGAATGGAAAAGAATTGTAAAAGGAATAGTAATTTCCATCGATTTTTATCAAAATCAATATGAAAAGGACCCACCATAAAGACGGGCGTTACATAGGGAGTAGGAGAAATTCAAGGAGAACAAGTCCTGGCATGGGAGTGTTACGTATAGGAATTAAAGCCAAGGGATGGTGGGGTGCATGTAATCCACCACCCGGATGATGGTCACATCCTCCCGCCCCCGCCCAAACACACCAAAACTGATGGAGAGATCCGAGATGATCAAGCACTCAAGAAGTTGGAGCCGAATGAACCATTGGAGTTAATCCTCTTGAACTCAGGCCACTCAGAAAGCTACAGCTAGGATTAGCAGTGGGATGACACTCGAAATGAGGCGTGCCATGCAACAACTCCTCACAGAACATCAAGATGTCCTTGCTTAGAATCTTGAGGATGCCTGGAATCCACCAAGAGATTAAACAACACCACCTAAGTATGGACCCCAGAGCCAAGGAAGCCAGGTAGAAACTCCAGAACTTCAACACCGAGAAGAATACTGCCATTGCCACATATCGATTACTTGCGGCAGACTTCATATGGGGGGCACATTATCCAAACTGGCTGTCCAACGTGGTGTTGGTAAAGAAGTAAAACAACAAGTGGAGAAATGCGTTGACTTCACCGATTTGAAAAATGCTTGCTCGAATGACAGCTTCCCGCTTCTCCGCATCAATTTGATCATCAAATCTACGACGGGTCATTCATGCTTAACTTTAGGGATGCCTACTTCGGGTACAACCAAATCAGCATGAACCCTGATGATGAAGAGAAGACTTTGGTCATCACCAATCGGGGATTGTGCTTGTACTTTGTTATGCCGTTTGGATTAAAGAAGGCAGGGCCACCTACTAGCGGCTGGTCAACAACATGTTCAAGAATCAGATATGGAGGAACATGGAGGTTTACGTGTATGACTTTCTAGTCAAAAGCAAAGCTCCCGAACAACACCTCGCTGACCTCTGGGAAGCTTTTGCAGTATTACAACAGTGCTAGATGAAATTGAACCCTGCGAACTGTGTCTTCGGTGTAGGATCTGAGAAGTTCTTGGGTTTTGTGGTTTCAAAATGGGGAATAGAAGCAAACCCAAAGAAAGTGGAAGCCATACTCCAAATTGCCCCTCCTCAAAGCATCAATGAAGTATAGAAACTTGTCGGACGGATAGTGTTCCTTAACATGTTTGTGTAAAGGTCTACCGACAAGTGCCTACAGTTTTTTAAGGTAATGTGGAAAACACGAGCATGGGATGACAAGTGAGACCCATCATTCGAGGCTCTCAAGAAATATCTCACTAGCCCTTCATTGCTCAGCCAACCCAGATGTGGAGAGACTTTGGTCTTATACATATCGGTCTCCCTGTACGTAGTTTCTTGGGCCCTAGTATGTGACAAAAGGGGAATCCAAAAGCCTGTGTACCACACTAGTCGAGCTTACCAAGGAGTAGAGGCTAGATACCCACGCTTAAAATAGTTTGCCTTTGCCTTAGCAGTGACCACCTGATGACTCCACCCGTATTTCAAAGCTCACCTTTTAAGGGTTCTCACTGAGACCCTCTTGAAGAAGATCCTACAAAGACCGGACGCCTCAGGCCGCCTTACAAACTGGGTCGTAGAACTAAGTGAGTTCGACATCAAGTACACACCCCAAAATTCTGTTAAAGCATAAGCATTGGCAAGTTTTTTGCAGAATTCACCAGCTTCGCTGAAAATGTAGAACATGCACCTCTAGTGAAGCCCTGACAGGTCTATATTGACGATTTGTCATGCCGAGCTGGAGGGGGAGTGGGGGTGGATATTGTTACAAATTTGGGTGAGGAGCATGATTATGCTATTAAGTAAACATTTGAAACCACAAACAATGAGACGGAGTATGGGGCACTGTTCTTTGGCCTAGTGATCACCAGGTCTTTGGGCACCAAATAGGTAAAGGTGAAAGTCGATTCTTAGGTAGTCGTCAATCAAGTATGAGAAGAGTTTTCTACAAAGAGTGAAAAATTGCAAAAGTATCTAACATTGATAGAACAATGAACACGCCCACTTTAAATACTTTCAGATCCAAGAAGTGCCAAGAGCCGATAATCAAAAGGCAGATAAGTTGGCGTAAACGACATTCAGGAAAGAAAATACTCATTTACTAGAACAAATGATGATCAGGACTATTGAGATACCCACTGTAGGAATTGAAATTGCAAAAGTAAAGCCGGGAGCCTCGGAATGGGCGTTAGATATTATCAAGTACAGAGACACCCACGAGCTACTCGATAGCAAATGGGAAGCTAGAAAGATCCAGGTTTATGGTTACAATAATGGATAAGTTCTACTTAAGTTTGTTCATAACACAAGTAGCATCGTACCCACACTCTTCACCCGGTATACTCCCAAAAAGCACGAATGGAAAGGTAAAAGCAGGAAAAAAGAAATAAAGAGCACAAGAAGAGAGAAAAGTGTGTACAGGGAAATCCATTAATATCTTTATGAAGTAAAGACATAAAAAAAATAAAAAAAGAAGAAAAAAGAAAAAGAAAAATGAAAACACAAAGATACAAGAGGGAAGTATTCAATTGGTAGGGTTTTCTTTGGCAGGGTTGTCTAAGAGTACGCTCTGGATCAGCTTCTCCTAGCTTCAACGCCGCCAGGTTAGGAAGGGGTCCTACACTTTGAGTGCCCTTAAATTTCTCTTGGGATTCAAAAGTACATGGTCCCACATTCTCTCCAAGCCCTCCAGGTAGCCGTAAGACTAGTCGTCATCGTAAATCAAACAGATCAGTGGCAGGACTAAGGAGAGCTACTGGAACCTATAAAGACTACTAGAACCTCACCTGCCACCAACACATAAGTGGCAGAACCAAGGAGAGCTCGCTTTGTCTCCCGTACTGCTCTCATCCCTACCTCAACGCTCTTGTCGACACCAAGGTCGAGTTGGTGTTAGTGAAGGACAATAAAGACCTAGTGTTTGCCATAATAGTTGGGACCTAGCTGGTCCCCACTGGCACCACCATGACCTAGACCCCTAGTCCCTCTCATACAAAAGTTGGGATGGTGAAGTGAAGGCTAACGAAGCCCCAATGTCAGCGATAACAGTCAAAGCCTTATTAACCTCAACTGGCACCATCACTGCGTCAGCTTCGGACACATCAACTAGAACCCCTGTAGCCCAAGAGATGGCCATCGCCACTTCTTTCCTTGAAACAACTTCATCACCTCTGCCACCGTCGGGAAAAGTTTTGGACGAGACAACCCCGAATTCTGGGGAGTAAGCAATGTGAGATTCCATGATAGAAACCTGGTCAAATAAATCCTCGACCCCAGTAGAATGTTCCTCTGACACAGGCAAGGGAACCATCTCGATGTCAATATTAGGGGACAAGACCACTGCCTGGGACTCTCAAGTAGGGCAGTCCCAAAGGAGAGTTCCACAATCCCTGCATTGCCTGGCGAGGCCGGAGAAGAAATTTCTGAAGGGATTACGAGGCCCCTGGGCTGCAAAACACTGGACATTGGGGGGTTAGCCGCATCAACACTGCCCACCTCCCGTGGAGAAGGAAAAGAAGATGCTATGTGGGGAGACGAGGCACGCTTCTCTCCCCTTTCTGAGGATGGCTTTAGCCACTGAATGAGCACATGAACAAAAGACTATCTGGGAAGGGGGGGCAAAAGGTGCCAAGCTAGAGCTGCTTTTGGCAGGACCATCCTTCCTGGGTTTTTCCCTTTCCTCTCTACCGGTCGGCTAGGGGATCGCCTATGGACCTAGGGAACTATTCGCTACATCAGTATGGTCCGATCTGCAAAACGCATGTTGGCCGGGGGAACCATGTACCACTGAAGGCTACCCTCATCCAACAAGGCCTCAGAAAAAATGTCATTTGGGTGAGTGTTCACCCAGGTGAGAATGGTCTCAAAACGATTCACTTCCTTGAGAGTTGTCGAGGGTCTAAAACTTTTGTCCTCACCAACAACTCCCCAAATGGAGCAAAAAGGGTAGTCGCATCGGTTGACTTGGCCAATTGGAAACTCCCACTCTTTGCCAGACAGGAAAAAGAAGCACCAATTCCACCCCTTCACCTTGTTGTACTACGACTCTAAACAAGCAATGCATGAATGGATAGGAAGTTGCATATGTTGCCATTTTGCTTCAAGAGATTATGGGATAGGTGGAACTCACGAGCAGCTCTGCCCATAGTCAGTCAATTTTTTTGGGTCTAATCCAATCCTCTTACAACCCAAATGGTGTTGAGGTGTGCCTTTTGTGGTTTTTGGGAAGATTTATGGAATTCTATGCATAATTAACAGGGCTGTTTGGATGTGGTAGTGTCCAGAGGCTGAACAAGTTGGCGCACTGCTATGGGTTGTGATAGTGCACCAAGAGCCAATACACTTGTGCACTTTGTCCATGCATTGGTAAGGGCTGAGGCTTCTTCTTCTCAATCTAATTTGAAGGTGGTTGGTGCAAGGAAGTGGGGTACGACTATTTACTCCTAAGAGATGAAGAGCAAAGGGCTATCAGCATAAAGGAGAGGGATGGAATATTGTAGGGGAATGAGAGGTTATAACAATGGATATTTGGGCATATAAGTAGGAAACCCAATTGCCACAACCTTTGGGACTAAGAAATCACCATAAGGCTTACAAGATTACCAAAAACTTTGAACCAAGAAAACACCTGAAGGCGGTGTGCTGATGGAGGTTTTAAAGATGCTCGTTTAGTCATTTATGGAAGGAGTAACATACAAGAGGAGAGGAAAACGGTTACAAAAGATACGTCTTAGAGGAGAGGGAGAATGTGGAAGCATACACTACACTCATCCTATTGACGAATAAAAATAATGATGTTAATACTGATACTACTTCAAATTAAAATTAGCAACTTATTAATGACATGAAATTGATAAAGTGATAATAGTATAATAATAACAATCAATAATTTTTTTTAATAATAATATGAAAATACATAAAACTTATTGATCGAGTTGTTACAAATACTAAGTCTAGTATATAATTAAGTTAGAAATTAATATAATAACATATAGTACTTTAAGTTTAGTATAATAACATGTAATTAAACACTATAATACAAGTTACGGTAGACATTAGTATAAAATATTATAATGAGTTAATAACACGTAATAGTATGGTATAATAACATGTAATTAGACATCAAAATTAACAAACTCTAGTCTCCTCTCTTTTCTCTCAACGGAGAACTAAGGTGGTGTTGCAAATCTCCTTGCCATCACTGGTGCACGGCAAGTGTGTTTTTTTAGTTATTTTGTGTGGTGTTTCCAATATGGAGAATCTACAAGCATTGTGGGGAAATCTCAAATTGATTGAAAGGAAGATACAACACTCAATCTAGAGAATGAGGCGATATGGGAGGTTCAACGGAAGGGGGAGCTATGTCTTATTGGTAAAATTTGGATGGATAGATCCATTGGGAAGAATATTGTTGAAACTATGACGGCGAGGATTTGGAGGCTGAGTAAACAAGCAAAGTTTACAGAAATTGGCTCAAAGGTATTTATCATCTCTTTTGCAAATCATGCTGATCGTGGGCGTGTAATTGAAGGGCGTCCATGGCTTTTTGATAATCATATCTTTGTGATTGAACTTTTTGATGGTTTGACACAACCAAATTCTCTGAAGTTTGATTCGGTAGCTCTGTGGGTGCAACTCCATAATATGCCTTTGGTGGGAATGAATAAGGATTGTGGTGGGAAGATTGGAAGTTCACTGGGAGTGGTTGAATACGTGGATGTGGAGGAAGATAACGTGGCATGGGGAAGTTTTTTATGAATTAGAGTTAGACTGGACTTGTTCAAGTCGCTAACGAGAGGCAAAACAACAATGTTGATGGCACGAAATATTGGATTCCAATCCAGTATGAGAAACTGCCTCGTTTTTGTTTTGATTGTGAGAAAATATTGCATGAGAATGGTGTATGTGGGGTGGTGAAAGAAGAAAACACTGCCCCTTCTCAATTTGGGACGTGGTTGCGTGCTGGCATAGATGGTAGAAGACTACGTTTGGGGCCCTAGGGGAGAACCAGTATGCCAGAGAAAAGGGTGGTAGCACGGAGGTTGATGGTGGCTCAATTCACTGTAACGAAAATGGTACTGGATTGGGCAATATTCAAGAGGACATTGAAGAAGGTGTTAATAGTAGGCATACGTTAGATACAGAAGGGGGTGAGCATGAAATATGGGTAACTACTATGATTGATGAGGCAACTGATGACATTCCAAGTTTGGTAACGGGTATGGGGGGAGTACCACCTGGCCTGTCTTCCAGGGTCCAGTCATATCAACTGGGCCTGCCTTCTAGGATCCAATTATATCACAATCTCAGGTCCAGTTACCAGTACCTGTAGTGCCTGTTATACACAATACAAGATCATGGAAGAAATGTGCTTGTGTGCAAGGTACTTTTTCTAATCCCCTTGTTGACTTACCTAGTAAGACGAGAAGTATTGATGGTACCTTAATGGTGGTCCAACAAAAAACCAAAAGCTTAAGGGTAAAGAGAAGATGGGAGAGGGGCCTGTTATATTACAAAATGAATCGGCAGTGGCTGTCACACAACCCTGCTGGGATAAATGATTCTCTTAAGTTGGAATTCACGTGTGCTTGGGACCCCATGTGGATTTCGAGCCCTTCTTGACTTGGTCAGAAGAGAAGTTCTTGAGGTTTTATTTTTGCAAGAAACAAGGTTACATGTTAAGGAGATGGATAGATTAAAGTATATGTTGGGTTATGCAGACTGTTTGGCAGTAAGTAGTGATGACAGAAGTGGAGGTATTGCTTTATTATGGAAGAAGGATGTGGACATTACAATTCTTAGTTTTTCAAGATCACACATTCATGCACAAGTTATGGGAGATGACTCAGCTAATGCTGATGGGTATCTCACTGGTATATATGGAAATCCCGAGGCCTAAAAAATGCATGAAACTTGGGCTTTAATTAGAGCTTTGAAAGTGGTTTTCCCTCATGCTTGGGTTGTGTTGGGGGACTTTAATGAAATATTGGGGTGTAATGAGAAGTGTGGGTGGCTACAGAGGGTAGAGAGGCAGTTGCAGGATTTTAGGGATGTACTGGATGATTGTGAGTTAAGGAATCTTTGTTATACTGGTTCTCCATTCACTTGGTGTAACAAAAGAGAGCCTGCGTATAGTATCAGTGAGAGGTTGGATAGGGCTCTTTCAAATCTTAGTTGGGGCTTATGTTATCCTATGGCTCGAGTTCAACATGGTACAGCTGCTTATTCATATCACCTGCCTCTTATTTTAAGGACTCATGAGGTACAGTTCCAAAGGAAGAGCAAGAGGCTTTTCATATTTGAGGCTATGTGGGTGGACTCACTTGATTGTAAGAATGTTATTGAAAATGCTTGGCATGAGGAAGCAGGTGCTGTTGGTTTCAATGCAGTGATGAGCAAGCTCCAGAGTTGGAACAAGTCAAAGTTTGGGCATGTGAAGCAAGGAATTGAAAGAGCAAGATCAAAATTGAATTGGCTGCAGACTAGTGATCCATGTTTTCAAAAGAGGGATGAAAATAGGGAGGCAAGAACAAAAATGCAAGTTTGGTTGGAAAGGGAGGAGATCATGTGGAGACAAAGATCTAAATCCTTATGGCTGAAAGAAGAGGATACAAATGCCAAATTCTTCCATAACAAGGCTTCTCAGAGAAGGAAGAAAAATTGGATAAAGGGACTAAGAGAGGAGAATGGGTGTTGGAAATTCAATGAGGAGAGGGATAGTTTGATTCTTGTGTATTTTAGTACTTTGTTCAAGGGATCGACTGAGATGGGGCAGATGGATTTCTTAGATGGTGTAAGAGGAAGGGTCACTGCTGAAATGAATGAGATCTTGATGAAGGAATTTAGGGAAGAAGAAGTGGTACTAGCTCTAAATCAAATGGATCCCAATAAAGCCCCAGGTCTTGATGGTATGACACCCCTCTTTTATAAAACATATTGGTCTGTTTTTGGTAATGATGTTACTCAAGTAGTTCTATTGGCTCTCAATCAATGTCATTTTCCTCATGACCTAAATCACACTTACATTATTTTGATCCCCAAGAAGAAACAGCTTGAGATGATTATAGATTACAGGCCAATTAGCTTATGTAATGTACTTTATAAATTGATCTCTAAGGTCTTAGCTAATAGGCTTAAAGAGATCTTGCCAATTGTTATTTCTAAGTCACAATTAGCCTTTGTACCTGGAAGATTGATAACAGATAACATACTAGTTGCTTATGAGTTGGTGCATTTTATGAGACAGAAAAGGAATGGAAGGAAAGGATTTATGTCCTTAAAGCTTGATATGAGTAAAGCTTATGATAGGGTGAAATGGAATTTCTTTGAAGCTGTGATGGATAGGATGGGGTTTCATGAGAGGTGGATTAAATTGGTTATGGTTGTGACAACCCCAACTCCCACGTACAGACACGTGGAAATTGAGATGTCGGGATGATGACAACACGGGTCACACATCCCATCGCCAAGTGCCAAGTGTGTGTACATGCAACATATGTACAAATAAACCACGCAGCGGATAATAAAAGTCTTACAACTAAGTACCAGAATTTTGTTTAAATACAAACTAGCTTAAAACACACGTAATAAAATATTACAATTTCAACACTGTTTCAAATACCAATTACATATCATAAAAACAAATAAAGATAATTTCTAATATAAAACTACTCCAAATCAAATACTCTAGCGGAGCCGCCTCCTCAGGCTCAGCCTTCTCCTCCTCAACCCCTGCATCAAAATCTAAGGTACCAAAAATGGTGCCGCAGGTAAGTAATAATCCAAACAAACCTCAAGATAAAAATGCATTTATGCAATAACCAAATACATGATCATGATGCCATATGCATATGTCCCAAAAATCCACATTTTCCACGCACGCCAAAATCTCATTTTTGGCCCAAAACATTTCCTTTAAACATATCCTCGCCATTGTCCCAGATAATGGCCCAAAAATCAATCTCACCATTTCTCCAGAAAATGGCCCATTAACCAAACCATTAGAGCACTGTAGGCGGGAATCGCAGGTGGAACTCTACCACCATCCCTGCTCACCACCATCTCTACGCGTGAACCGTAGACGGGAATCACAGGTGGGACTCTACCACCATCCCTGCTTACCACCATCCCTACACGTGCCTCTGACTCAAACCAATCAATCCAATCGTTCACATATACCAAAAAAATATTTCTCGCTTGAAAATCCAGTTTTCAAGTTCCAACACATATAAATGCATGCAATTACACGAAAACCCAGTTTTCCTTTTCAAACATGAACATAGATGCACTATACAATGCAAACATCAAGACACAAAATATGACGCCCCCAAATTCCGCTTGGGATTGAACGGACATTTGAAGCGTCGAGACATGCAACACAAGGTTACCTGCCCCCGTTCATGACATATAAGATGCAATGTTCCTAACATGCATCTAGCATTATGCAATATTCGCAGCGGATTATTTTTTTTTTTCTTTAGCAATACTATGCACCAAACTAAAAATATCCCAAATACTTGAAACATATTTCATACATAAAAACATACTAAAAAGCCGTGATCACTACACTAGTCCAAAATGGTTGTGATCAAAAGAATACTTGAGATACAACTCCAAAAGTACAAGCATTAACCTAAGTTAAATACTATACCATCATCAACATCGCACCGTAGCCTAGATGACCGTATTCAGATGGTCAGATTCCAATTCTTCTTTGGGTCCTGTAACAAGATCTACCATTCGGGGGGAATGGTAGTTGGGACTACCACAGTGAGATTTGATTACAAATCTCAGTAAGTTAACATAAAACTCACACACAGGTTAAAGATGCATGCATGGCAGTAAAAGCATAAATGCATAAGTAAAGTCGTACATAAGCATAGCATAACTTGACATATAACATGACATAACCAGAACTTAAACGTGAACTGAACTTGACTTAACATGACATGAACTTGAGTTTAAAACATAACATGGACTTGAAATGTAGCATGAACGTAAACATGCATAACATAAATATGAACTTGAAAATAACATAAACTTGAACATATCATGACATAAACGTGAACTTGAGACATACTGTAAACGTGAACTTAACATGATGTGAACATGAACTTGGAACATAACTTGATCATGAACATAACATGTACGTGTACATAACAAAACATGAACTTGATCTGAAACTTGACTTATCATGCACTTGATCTGAAACTTGACTTAATACGTACTCCACAGTTGTTGTGGCCCCACGTATTCTACGTGTCACAATTGCTGTGTCTCACGTAGTGTATGCTCCACAGTTGTTGTGGCCCCATACTTCATGCTCCACAGTTGTTGTGGCCCCATGTATACACGTAACATAAAATATAATACGTACTCCACAGTTGTTGTGGCCCCACGTATACACGTAACATAAAATATAATACGTACTCCACAGTTGTTGTGGCCCCACGTATACACGTAACATAAAATATAATACGTACTCCACAGTTGTTGTGGCCCCACGTATACACGTAACATAAAATATAATACGTACTCCACAGTTGTTGTGGCCCCACGTATACACGTAACATAAAATATAATACGTACTCCACAGTTGTTGTGGCCCCACGTATACACGTAACATAAAATATAATACGTACTCCACAGTTGTTGTGGCCCCACGTATACACGTAACATAAAATATAATACGTACTCCACAGTTGTTGTGGCCCCACGTATACACGTAACATAAAAAATAATACGTACTCCACAGTTGTTGTGGCCCCACGTATACACGTAACATAAAAATATAATACGTACTCCACAGTTGTTGTGGCCCCACGTATATACGTAACATTAAATATAATACGTACTCCACAGTTGTTGTGGCCCCACGTATTCACGTAACATAAAATATAATACGTACTCCACAGTTGTTGTGGCCCCACGTATTATACGTAACATAACATGTCTTATCTTTCTTAATGCATGAGATATTAATTAATATCATATACTTTTCTAACATGGCGTATACTTGTAAATGACACAATATGATTTAATCATAACATTTCATGGCATACTTAACATGGCATACTTATAACATACATCATTGTATGATAGAAAAGATTATGTAACAGATAATTATTCATGAGAGATTAAATCATACGTAGCAGATAAACATGTAATGACATAGCATGACATGGCATATACGATAACATACATACATAAATTGTAGTTCTCTTACCCATCACACATACACAATAAACTGATAGTAAGTTAGAGGCTAACTTACCTCGATTGTCACGTTCTACGAGAATAAAGTGCGATATACGAGAAACTGTAAAAGGTCATTCTAAAAGTTAGAAATTTAATTACTAACAATTAGAAACATGGAAACAAGTTATCTTAGAGTAAAATTATCATTTTACCCTCTACATGTGGGAAAACGACCATTTTACCCATAACTTAAGGATTTCATATCCTAACTCCAAAAATTTCCAAAATTTACATTCCTCATGTAAATTTTGTTCTAAACTCAAATATCAACTCAGAAAAAAATTTAAAACAAAACAACACTATGGAAAACACACTATGGCCGAAACATCCATAGGCCATTTCTCTTGATTTTTGTTACAATTCCTTCCAACTTCAAAACTCATGCTTAAACCAAAATTTTACAACAAACATCTTCCAATCCTAAGTTTAAAACCATACTTGAAACATCCATTTAGAAAAAGCTAATAATCAACACCAAACTTTTTTGTAAAAAGATCAAAACACTTGAATCACAAGCTTTGTCCTTAAATCAAAACATCTCCAAGAATTCCAAAAAATCTAATCTTACTTCTAACATATTCATAACATCATCCTCAGATAAACCATGCTTTAAATCATCAAACTAAAGTCACCAAAATCACAAAAATAACACTTGGAGTTTTTGATTTTACACTTAGTCCAAAAACAGAAACTTTTTCTTAACTAGCTTTGATAAATCTCTTGATCAATGGCTTAAGAAGGTGAGATCTTTGAAATAAAGTATCACATGGTTTAAAAACGTGTCCTAAAGAATATCCAACCATCAAAATTAAAATCACATGGCTAAAACCCAATAAAACATGGATCTAACCTAAAAACATCAAATCTTAGGCCTAACCGAAATTCTCTTGCATAGAAAAATCATATCTTTGAAACTAATACTAAATATCTCCAAAATAACATCCTAACATGAAAATAAGAGACTTAGGATCATCATATAAAAATATCAAAGCCTTTAGAGTAAGATCAAACCTCAAAATATTCAAACTTTATCCAAATAAAAACTGTTTTGTCACTTCCAGTTTTCATGTTTCTAGATCTAATAAAATCTATCATCAAAATCTTTATTCATGCAACAAAACCTCAATGAAAACTCTTAAACACATTCTAAGAACACTCCATAAAATTTTCGGACCAAGATATATCCATTAGCTTGGTCAAAAACTCCAAAACATAACACACTCTCCAGATTCACGCCCAGAATGACCTTTCCATGGTTAAAAATACTTTTGACCGACCAAATGACCATGGAATGATACGAAAAATACATCTACGGAAACTAGACTCAAAGAGGAACAACTTTTATGAAGGAGTCATCGTGTGAAAATACTTACAAAGGGTCGAAAAACTCCACGCAAAAAGACCCAGAAATCTGCCCGAGAGAGCTCTTTTGGGTTTCTCTCTAAGAACGGGGTGAAGAAATGATTAAAGTGAAGTAAGTGTGTCTTGCACGACTCAAGACTTCTGTAGGGAGAATATTTGGACCTTAATGATCATTGAGTGGAGGTGTAGACATGTGACATAATGTAGAGGATAGTGGGGGGCAAAAGACAACTTACAAAGGCTATGAGACATGGGACTTGATGGGGTGGGTTCCTCCATATTAATGAGTGCAACTTGATGCAATGAATGGTCTGCCAAGTGGGGGAGGAAATTTCTCCAAGAAGCTATGCCAAGGTGGCCAAAATTCGTGGGCTTTAGTGGGCCTTAGTGGGCCTCAACCAAGTGGGCTTCAATTTGGGGTTTAAAGGGGGTTTGGTTAGGGTTTGAGATGCTATCAAGCCCAAATCCAATTTTTCTTGGCCCAATCAAATTTCTAAGGTTTAAAATGTTGGATAAAGATGTCATAATAGGAATTTGAGAAATTAATAGCATGTGAAAGTGATTTAATCAAGTGATTAAACACAATACTAGAAATTGGATCAAAAAGGGTTTGAATGCCAACTTTAGGGTTTGGGGAAACCGTTTAGGGTTTCGGTTTCAACCAAGTTTTTGGGGTTTCAAAAGGATTCCAACCATTTAGGGTTTTACTAGGGTTGAAACCCTCTTCATCTAACTCAATTTGGTTGATCAGATGAAAAAAAACTGTTTTGCTTAGGTGGCATGATCTCACACATTGATTTCCTTCACAAATCCATCTAATGGTTTCTCTTTGTGCCAAGTATCTAATACTATTCATTATGTGTGGTTAAGATCTTGCCAAGTGTCCAAATAAAACTTCTCTAACCTAATTTGGACATTTCACACTGTGATTTTGAAACCACTGCACTTAGTACGCTTATCGAGGTTACTATTCACTCCGAAAAAGTGCATAATAAACTTAGTACTGAAAAATCCTAAATATTCAACTGAGTCTAGTGGCGTAAACTATAACGTAATCTGACACTTCTAACTACCTCAAACAAATAAAATCACATTTCTGGCACCATAGTGAGTGATAAAACTAATTATGTTGACATACTAGAACTTATGCGATTAGCCGATTCGTAAAAACTTATGGGTTTTCACGAGATTTCTAATGTCTATAGAAATTCCACCATTGAATTTCTAGCGGGCTGTTACACAAAATATCCAATAAATCTCAACATCAACCAAACATAATTAACTCCATCCTCAAATCCATCCGACCCCCGACTCCTCGGACTCAGTCCGGAATAACAAACCAGTCACAATTTATATTGATAAAGCAAAAATATATTTTAATCTAAAAGATAGTTTGGAAAATACTTACAGCACTATATGATAATTTCTGAAGGATCAACGAGCTGCAAACGGCAAAGAAAAAGCAACGTAACAGTGTAAAAACACTGTGACCGCGTGGGTTGTAAAATACCTACTTTTGAATGGGGGTGAACCAAGGCTTGAGATTGATAGTGAATAGCTTAGAGGTATTTATGAAGCTAATGGAAGTGAGGGTTAGCCGTGGGTGGCGGTGAAAACGGCGGTGGAAGGCCAAAATACCCAAAACGGAAAGTGAGGTCGTGGGGGCTGCTCCGGCAACTGATCGAAGCCAGAAATGGGTGGTTTAGGATGGCAAGAGGTCAATGATGAAGTGGTGAAAAGACAGTGGCCGGAGGTGGAGCGACGGTGGCTCTGGAGAGAAAAGAGGCCGCATCTTGGAGGAGCTCATGGCGGTTAACGGTGGCTCAAATGGAGGTGAAATTTGGTGGGGATGATCACCGGCCGGAAGGGGAAGAAATCTGGGTGGGCGGTGCAGGCATGGCACTGGCGAGCGGCGGTTCTAGGCAGAGGAAGAAAACAACGTGGAGAGGGAAGAGAGAGAGAGAGTTCGCGCGCGCGGGGAGAGAGAGAGAGAGAGAGAACAGGGGAAAGAATGATGAAAAAGAAAGAAAAAGACGAAAAGAGAGAAAGAAGAAAAAAAGAAAAAGAAAAAAATGAAAGATAGGGAAAAGAAATGAGGTCCAGTCCTCACCTCTGGAGTCCAAAAACTGATCCAACGAAAACATTTTTAAAAGCTATAAATCAAAGAAAATAATTTAAACACAACATAAAGCTAAATTATAATAAATAATTAGTAAAAACTAAAAACTTAAATTTTAAATCCAAAAACAAACTAAAATAGATTAAACAACAATTTAAACTCAAAACAATAATTAATATTAAGAAAGCTCTACAAAAAAGATTTCACAATTAAATAAATCCAATTAAAATATGATAATTTAAAATAAAAGAACCAATATTTTAATTAAATTAAAATACTCATTCAGTGAAAATACACGTAAAAACGAGGTATCACAGGTGTGTTAAATCTGTTTCTTTTTCAATACTGGTGAATGGTGAACCAAATGGTCCTTTGTTTCCAACTCGAGGGATTAGGCAAGGGGATCTATTATCTCCTTACTTGTTCTTTCTATGTACTGAGGGTTTGATTACCCTCTTGCAACAAGCTGAAACATCAAAACAAATCGAAGGGTTGAAGATTTGTGTTGGTGCTCCCAAGTTGAACCATATAATGTTTGCAGATGATTGTTTGCTGTTTTGCAGGGCAAATGTGCAGACTTGTTTGAACATACATTATTTACTTGGCAAATATGAAAGAGCATCTTGGCAGAGGGTGAATACAAAAAAGACCTCAATGATTTTTAGTAAAAATGTTAATCCAAGCAACCAGCAAGAGATTATGAATTTATGGGGAGTTCAGCAATTTCAAGAATATGACAAGTACCTTGGATTGCCTCCTATGGTTGGAAGAGGGAAGAAGCAAGCTTTCTTAGAGCTCAAGCAGAAGGTTTGGCATAAATTGAAGGGGTGGAAAGAGAAGCTATTGTCCTAGGGAGGTAAAGAAGTGTTGATAAAGGTTGTTGTAATGGTCATCCCTACTTATGCTATGAGCTGTTTCAAGTTACCATCTACCCTTTATAGTGAATTGGAACAGTTGATGGAAAATTTTTGGTAGGGGCAGAAGCAAGAGGAACAGAAAATAAGATGGGTAGGATGGAAGAGAATGTGTAAGGCTAAGTTGTTGGGAGGGATGGGTTTTAAAGATTTGAAAATTTTTAACCAAGCTCTTCTTGCAAAACAAGCTTGGAGGATCATGACTAATGAGGATACACTTTTGCATAAGCTTTACAAAGCAAGAAACTTCCCTTCCTATACTTTTAGTAATTCAGGGCTTGGATCTACTCATTCATCTGTTTGGAGGGGTATTTGGGGAGCAAAGGCTAATATGCTGAGGGGATTTGAATGTAGAGTTGGGGATGGTAAGTCAATCAAGGTTTGGACTGATTATTGGATACCTGGACATAGATTGTTGCAACACTCGATACAAGGAAATATGGATGTGGCATTAACAGTTGATGACCTTATTGATGAGAACACAAGATGGTGAAATATAGACAAGGTGAGAAGGCTGTTACCACTTGTTGCAGCAGAGTCTGTGCTGAAGCTTTTGATTAGTTCTGAGATGAGGCCTGATTGTATTATATGGGATCATGAGAAGGATGGGGTGTTCAGTGTTAAGAGTGCATATAGCTACTTTTAGAAGCTAGATAGACAGGAGGTGGAGTGCTCAAATGCTGAGAATCAGAGTAAGCTCTGGAGAAATTTGTGGAAATTGAAACTGCCTAATAAAATTAAAATCTTTGCATGGAGGGCTTGCAAGAATGGACTTCCAACCCAAGTGAATCTTAAGGGGAGGCATATTATTAATGAAGGTCAGTGTATTTGGTGCAACTATGAGGAAGATGTGGGGCATGCCTTATGTTACTGTCCACTAGTAATTTAGTCATGGCACCAGCATTTTCAGGGATTATTGAATACTGATATGCAAAAGGATTTTCTACAGGTTGCAATGGATGTGATGGAAGCAGGAAAGCCTGGTGATCTTGAAAAATTCTTTCTTATAGCATAGGGCATGTGGTATAGGAGGAACCAGGAGATTTTTGAAGGTAAAACCATACAACCTGCTATTGTTTTTGACAAAGCCTTGTCCATTGCAGCTGAATATAAAGAAGTCAGAGATGTTAGGCATCCAAGGAACATTCAAAGCTCTTGTTGGCAACCTTCATCTCAAGGTGTATTAAAGCTGAATGTGGATGGTGCAATTTTTGAAGATCAAGATAAAGCAGGTGTAGGAATTCTGTTGAGGAATGATAGAGGCGTGGTTTTATTTTCTGCAAGTAAAAAGGAAAATAGAGTGACTAATCCTATGGAGGTGGAGTTACTAGCAATATTGAGAGGGCTACAATTTTGCATTCCTATGGGCATTTCAGAGTTGGTTATTGAAAGTGATTCTTTATTGTTGGTAAATGAATTGAATGATACTTCGGATTCAAGGTCAGCTTGGGCTAACCTGGTTCATGAAGTGCAATAGTTGATTAAGAGAATACTAAGATGTTCAGTTCAATATAAGGGGAACATGGCAAATGGTGCAGCACACACCTTAGCAAGATATGCTAAGCATCTAGAGGATTTGATAGTTTGGTGGGATTCTTTTCCTGAATGTATCTCTCAAAATTGTTTGGTCTGAATCTATGATGTAATTTTTTGTTGTTAAATGAATACAAAGTGCTATCTTTGCTATCAAAAGAAAAAATAAAAATAAATAACATGTAATTAGACACTAATTAAATAATGATTTTGCCTATAGTAATTAGCAATTAAACTTAATGATAAAAAAAATTATAAAACCCATAAATGAAAAAATTTATGGCTAAAACAAATATTAAAATTGGTTTAAAATTTGATTTAGGGGAAAAAAAGGTTAAAAAAAAAAGGGGTTTAAAAGCCCAAAACCCTCACAGACCAGCCCAAAAGGCGCCAAACAAAGTCAAAACACTTTGTACAACTCACCATAGTCGCACTATCATGAAAAATGGCATTGTTTTTGAAGGGAAAAATGACATTGTTTTATGTGTTTAGGACCTTAACATCACCTCCTCCCATTTGATCTCATCACTTCGACATTCAAAGTTCAACTTCAGCCTCCCCTCAATCTCTTCTAAGAAACCCTAGGTCCCCCATCTTGCCGACGTCCTCTCTCTCTCTCTCTCTCTCTCTCTCTCTCTCGGTAGTGCCTCTTCCATTGCCTTCACGACCTCACTCTCCCGTCATCGTCCCTATGTGTTCCCTTACCCTTCGTTGTCGCCAAAACTGCCCCTTGCCACTTAATTCTTTTCCTAAGTCCCTCACCTTTTGCCTCTCGATATCTGTTTCTTGTAATTCCCTTACTCTCGATCTGCATCTTTTAATCTATGTCAATTTTTTGGGTTTGTGATTTCGGTGCTTTTTCTTGTGATTTGGGTGAATCGGTGATTTTTGCTTCTAGATTTTGCTTCTTGTGGTTTGTGGGTGATTTTGCCTGTTGTGAGTTTTGGGTATTTTGCTTATTGTGATTTTGGTGATTTTTGGGACTCTGCTCCGATTGAGTCTACTATGGTTGGAGTAAGAGTTTGGATTCAAACTCTGAGAAAGTAGAAGTCAGAGTCAGAATTAGGGCATTCCGATTCCGGTTTGATCCATAACTTGATAATATAGCCTCTAGCAAAGTTTGTGCATTTTGTTCCATTTGTAACCCCATTTTATACATAGAAAATTATTTACTAACAATATTTTTTAAATTATTTTATAATTCTATATGGAATTAAAGTCAATTTTATAGTTTGATGAAGTGATATGCTTGTATTGGCTAAATGTTAAAAATTATAGATGTATTATTACTCATTAAGCATACTAAATTGCATGAGCATTAACTTTTGGAGAGAAAGCTATGTTATTCTTCTCTCTTTTTCTAGAAACCAACCGAAAGTGGAGAAGCGAGTGTCTCTCTATTCCCACCGAGTAGAGAAGAGGAACGTGCTATTTGTTCGATCACTTTGGACAAGATAGTTGTTTGAAAGAGCAAGCACGCGATGGAGGAGCTCGAAGCGAATTGGTACAAGCTAAAATTAGATGCAAAGGAACAATTGGAAATCAACATACAAGAGGAAAATTGTGAAGGTATGATTGAAAAGGAAAACAGAAGTGTAATTGGAAAAATCCTTTCGAATAGGTATTTGAGTAAAGAGGTTGTGTATTCAACTATGCTCAAGATATAGAAAATTAATAAGGCTGTGGAATTTGTGGAATTAAGAGCCAATACTTTTTTTTATCCCGTTTGCAAACGAAAATGATTGTAATAGGGTTATGGATGGAAGGCCATGACTTTTTTATACAAGTCTGTTTGTATTGAAAAAAATTTAACACTCACCTACAACCTCATGCTATGGAGTTCAACTTGGAGCTATTCTGGATACAGCTCCATGATTTACCCTTTTGCTGTATGAACCGAAAGTGTTGCCCAGATGACTAACACAAAAGGGGGGTGAATTGGGTTATATTTAAAAAATTAACAATTATCAATCAAATACACAATATAAAATATAAACAAAATACGAAGCATCAATAAATATAAAGAGTAAGGGTAAGAGAGAAGCAAACTCAGTATGTTAACGAGGTTCGGCCCCACTATCTACGTCTTCGTCTCAAGCTACCCCTTGAAGATCCCCAAATTCACTATCCAACCTCCTTCAGGTAGAGATAGAAACTCATTATACATTTGAACAACACCGCAACAAAGGATCCTCGTAGAACACCCTTTACACTTGTAATCACCTTACATGTGGTGATTCAACTATTCCCTATGTAGAACACTTTCGATCTATACATACATGGGTTATACACATCCTTTTACTGATACAAGAACTGATAGTGGGTAGGTTATCAAAGAATATTCCTCAATGAGTGAAATAATAACAATACAACGTAAACTATATATCTCTCAAAATGAACAAGGTTTAAGGCTCAATGCTTAGAAAAGAGATATTGAAAGCTTTGAATGAATGTTGCAAAACTTGCAATGATATGAGTATGCTCTTGGTGTTGTGAATTTGAAGCTCTCAAATGATCTATTTATAGGCATATGAGACTTCGTATTCAAATTTAAAAAGATTCACATGTCAAAGACAACATCATTCACTTTTTCAAAAAATTCAAATAAAAATTTATTCTTTTTCAATTGTCAAAGACAACATCATTCACTTTTCAAAAAATTCAAATAAAAGTTTCTTCCTTTTCATTTTTTAAATACAACATCATTCACTTTTCAAAGATTTCAAACTTAATCCTTTTACTTTTTGCGTATGACAAAATGAGTACTATTTACTTTTAAAAAATTTCAAACAAAGTCATCTACATTTTGCAAAGTTAAAAAGAGCATCAATCACTTTTGAAAATATTCAAACAATGCATGCACATGTGAAAGATGACAACCAACCATCTTTAATATTTTCAAAATTCAAACTTTTAATCATGTCATGCATATGTAAAAGATGACAATCAATCATCTTTTAAATTTAATTTTCAAAATATTCATGCACATGTGAAAATGTATTTTAATGCTTTATGATAAAATATTAATTTTGAGCCTTAATTCTAATTTCAAAATTTTAAGAGATTTACAACATTACTATATGAGTTTTAATGTGAACTTGTTCCATTCTTGCTCATGCTTGGTTTCTTGATGTGCTTGACTCCATTGTGTAGACAACTTGAGCTTGAGACTCCTTTATTCTTTAAATTAATTTGTTATCATCAAAATCAATGTATAGATATATAATTATACGAAACTTGAAAGCTTGGGTTCAATAGAAAGTATGGAAAATTAATAGGCAGTTCTGTTGGGGAAGTTATAGCTGTGGATGTCCCTACAGGGGATATAGGATGGGGTGAATACCTAAGGGTTAGAGTTAACATTGATTTGAACAAAACAGTGGTTCAAGGAAGAACTATTAACATTGACTCAAAAAGCATGTGGATACCCATCAGATATGAAAAGTTATCCAGGATATGCCTTAATTGTGGTCTGTTCTACCATGGTAAACTTGGCTGCCCACAAAGCACTAAAAATTTCGTGTTTAATAGAGTTGAAAGTCAATATGGCACATGGCTGAGGGCTGAATCAAACAAAAGGAATAAAGGGTTTAAGCCATCAATAGATACATATGAAAGGCTGTTGGAACAAAATTAGGGACCTTTAATAACTGAAGATAGATCAAATGACCAACAAGCTACCTTATCAAAGGCACTAGAATATGGAGATCATCAGTGGAAGGAAAGACCAGAATTGCTTACTGATGTTATAGACAAATCTGACACTATACTTATCAAAGCAGTGGAATACCAAAAAGATGAAGAACAAAAACTAAGTTTGGAAGGGGCAGAGGAGATGTGTGAAGGCCATTCCATCCCTACTACTAGCCATGCCAATCAAGAGAAATCACTACAGCTGATTGATAATGAACAGATTGATGATAACTGTAAAACTGAACAGACAAGGGGGAGATGGAAGAGACAAGCTCGAATGAGAGATGCTCCCAAAGTCAATACTGGCAGTTCTACAAGGGGAGGTAAAAGATCCTTTTTGTCCTAAAATATAGAAGAAGATAACCAGAAGAGTAGCAAAAAATTAAAAGAAACAAATCAAATGATTTCGGTAGGGGCTGTCAACAGCCCTGTCAAGAACAATGATTGTGTTGAGCTGGAACTACGGAGGGCTGGGGAACCCTTGGACAGTTCAAGACCTATACATGATTGTAAAGGATAAGTGCCCGAAAGTAATATTTTTTTTTATGGAAACCTACTTAGCTGTAAATAGGTTGGATAATATTAGAAGAAAGATAGGGTTTGAAGGTTGCTATGGTGTGAATCCTATAGGGAGAAGTGGCGGTTTAGTTATTTTGTGGAAGTCCGCTACTGGTTTTGAGTTAATAAATTATTCACAAAAACACATTAGTGGGTGGTTATATGATGAAGAGATTAGAGGTAGATTTGAACCGGATAATGTGACGTTGAACCGGTCGAGAGCCACGGGTGCAAGAATTTGAGTGGAGGTAGATTTGACTGTAGAACCTGTGAAAGGATTTCCGATTGTAGTTTCCCCTACTAAATGTATTTGGCAAGAGGCAAGATATGAAAAACAGGATTTATATTGTATGAAATGCTATTGGCAAGGACATACGGTTGTAGTTTGTAGGGTTGGGGAGAGGTGCAAGGAGGATGGGAAGCCGAAAGATAAAAGAGTGTGGCAGCCAAAAATGAGTAAAACTAGGGGTAGTTCTTCGGGGACCAAAGACGATAAGGAGTTGGAAGCAAATGTTAAATTTTCGGATGATAGATTACAGGTCACACAAGAGGATATGGTTGCAAATGTGGTGCAAGTTGCAAATATTGATGAAGCGCCTAATATTATAACTGCAGGGATGACATCGAATATTTAGGGTGAGTCTATGAAAATTAATCAGTCTAGGACGGTACCGAGTATTTTAATGAGTGCAGAGATGCCAAAGGACCCTCTCCAGGATTCAACAAAAATAGCGGACAATCAAAATGATGTTAGTGATGAAGAATGTGAGGAGGTTTGGTGTGATAAAGAAAATGATGAGGATCTGGAGATTGTGCAAATGCAAGACAAGGAATTTTTGGACGTGCCAACGACCCTGGTTGCTGAGATGGTGAATATAAATTATGATAATAGATTACAAGGGGAATTAGCTATGGGATATTCTTTGGAGCGTGACGATGAGGAATTAATATGAGTAAGGGGTAAAGAGAAGGCCTATGGTTTTGACAGAGCTGATCGATCAGATACGGAAAAATTAAAAATTACATTACACAAGACGGTGAGGAAGTCCCAACGGGTACACACACCCGATCGCAAAAGCTGTATTAATGATCGGAAACATTTTTTATTGGAATGTTAGAGGGTTGGGGAGGTCAAAGAGGAGATGAGGAGATTAAAATCATTAATTATCAAAAAAGATATTAACATTTGCGCGATTGTGGAACCTTTTGCTGGTAATAACTGTATGGCTGCTACCGGTTCTCTTTTGAATCTTAATTATTTTTGTTCCAATGATTCAATGGGTGGCAAGTTGTGGATTTTTTTGGAAAGAGTAGAATGAGTTTCAGATGGTGTTTTGTACTTCTCAAACGATTTCAGGATGGCTGTCTTCAGCGAATCAATGGTTGCTGATAACCTTTGTTTAGGCTAAGTGTTCTTATACGGAAAGAAGAGGTTTATGGGAAGAACTGGAGAATCGTCAGTTGAATAATGAGCCTTAGATGGTGATGGGCGATTTCAATGCTATTCGTATAGACTCTAAAAGAATTGGTAGTTATCCTTGGCCATTAATTTCTATGTTAGAGTTTAATGATTGTTTAGATAACGACCTTCAAAGTAGTGGGCATACTTTGTCATGGTGTAATGGCCATTTTGGGGGGCAAATAGAAGTTGGGCAAAGCTAGATAGAGTGGTCATCAACAACACCTTCTCTTCTTAGTGTACTTCGGCTCAGTTAGTCTATTTGAAGCGAAAAACCTGGAGGTCCAATGGTTGTTCATCTGGAGAGGCCTTTTCCATTATATGGTCCAATTCCTTTATGTTTTCAAAATATGTGGTGCTTACATGAGACTTTTTTAGTTTGTGTGTAGGAAGCTTGGGATAGACATGATTCCGGTACAGGCTTGCATAAACTAGCTACAAGACTTAAGAGAACTAAGATTGCTTTACATGCTTGGAATAAGAATGTTTTTGGCAGGGTTGATGAGAACTTAAAAACTCTTGAGGAGCGGTAAGAAATTTTAGAAAACCAGCTACAGTTGGGATACTCTGAAGATGCGGAAACGGATTATCTTGTGACTAAATTGGAGATTGATACCTGGCAAAAGAGAGAGACAGTCTAATTAGGACAAATTGCTAAAAAGAAGTGGTTGATGGAGGGAGATCAGAACACTAAGTTTTTTCGTTCTATGATTAATCAAAGGCGTACAAAGGCTCATATTTCTCAGATGGTTTTATCGGATGGTACAACATTTGATAATATGGAGTCTGTCCATTTGGAAGCTGCATAGTATTTTTGTAATTTCCTTTCCTTGTTGTGTGAAGTGGTGCAAGTTGACTTATCCAATTTGATTGATCTAGTTATTTTGAAGCTGATAATAATATGCTATGTGTTGAGCCGATTGAGATGGAAGTGAAAGAAGCAATTTTCTCTATTCGTCAGCAAAGCAGTCCGGGGCCTAACGGGTTTGGGTCTGGTTTCTACATAACATGTTGGGAGATCATTAAAGATGACATTATTGAAGCTACCAGGGAATTTTTCAGGGGCAGCCCATTAACAAGGTTTTTTAAGTCATCCTTTATTGTTTTGATTCTGAAAGTGCTTGATCTTGCCAATTTTGATAAATTTAGGCCTATTAGTTTGTGTTTAGTAGCCTATAAGATTTTTTCAAAAATGTTGAGAATGGTCGAATTGGAAGATTTACTCATCTGATGGGGGTACCTTTAGTTTCTCATTTGTTGTATGTTGATAATCTATTGATTTTTTCCAATGGGGGAAAAAGTCGATTAAGAGACTTATTGATATTCTTACCACTTATGAAAGGTGGTCGGGTCAACATATTAGTTGTGAGAAATCAGTGATCTTTGCATCTAAACTTATAAATCCAACTCGGAAGCAAGATTTGTTGAGAATAAAGGGATTTAAGGATGGAAAACTCCCTGTGATTTATCTGGGTGCGCCGCTTGTTACAGGTTGACTGACATCCGGCATCATGGAGCCACTAGTTGAGAAAATAAGAAACAAAGTGGCAGGCTGGAAACTCCAGTTGCTTTCACAAGGTGGTCATTTAATCTTACTGTGGCATGTGTTATCCAGTTTACCTCTACATATCCTCTCGGTGATCTATATTCCAAAGGTGACTCTTGATTGGATAAACTCTATATTAGCAAATTTCCTTTGGGTCGAAGTGGAGGGAAGGAGGCAATTGCATTGGCGATCATGGTCTAAAATTTGTAAACCGACTAATGAAGGGGGTTTGGGGCTGCGGGATTTACATGAGGTTCAGAAGTCTCTACACATGAAGTTTGCCTATCGACTTCTAACTACTAAAGGGTTATGGACAGATTTTTTTAAAATCAAAATATTTAAGGGATGGTTGTCCTTTGTCCTACATTCCGAAAGCTCCGGATTCAAGAATGTGAAGATCAATAATGAAACGTGTTAAGGAAGTAATGGAAAATGTTCAGATTTTGTTGCAGAATGGAAATTCATTTTTTTGGTTTGATAGATGGCTAGCTTCGAGCCCTTTATCAGCCAGAATTACTGACGTTACTAATAAACAAATTCGTATCAGAGATTGTTGGATGGATCAGGCATGGAATGTTGAACTCTTGAAAGAGTTAGTGGCAAAGGCGATTACGGAAGAAATTGTGTAGACTAAGATTAGTGGGAGTAATGGGTTGGATATTTGTGTGTGGAAACCAACTTCGGATGGAAAATTTACCACTGCTACTACTCGGGAAAAAATGAATCAATTGTCTTGGCATGATTGGTTTCGAAACAAAAGTTTGCCAAAAAAAGTCTCCATGTGCAATTGGAGAGCTTGGTTCCATAGTTCCACAGTAGAACGGTGTTGTTGTATGCCGCAAACTAGGGAGAGCATTGATCATGTTTTAGCTACAGGTCAAATAGCTTCTCTAGTTTGGGAATATGGAAGTAGGATTTTAAAGGTGCTATGCTTGATGTTTAATACCTGGAAAGCAAGAATATTGGTTGGATGATTTGTACAAAAAAGTCTTCTTTTGTGGGTAACCTCATTGGTATGCTACCTTGCATTATCACTTGGTGTTTGATAAAAGGTTAGAATTGCATAATTAAGTTGTTTAAATGGGTGATTTATTTTATCAAATAAAGATTGAACACTTAATTATGCATCAAATTCTAATATTGAATGCAAATTAATTGATGTCAATATTTTATATACATATAGTTCTATATTTGCCTTTGAAAGAAATACATTTTTTATGTACTGCAGGGCATTTATGAAAATACTAAAAGAGAATGGAACTCACGGCTGGAACTCAAGGGAGCAAGCAGAAAATCAGCACATGCAGAAAGATAGAAAGGCCACCCACTCCCAAGTTAGGCCACCCACTCCCAAGTTAGGCCACCCACTCCACCATTCTTCAAAGTTAGGCCACCCACTCCCAAGTTAGGCCACCCACTCCACCATTCTTCAAAGTTAGGCCACCCACTTCAAAGTTAGGCCACCCACTCCCAAGTTAGGCCACCCACTCTTGAGAAATGGTAGGATGCTCTCTCCTATAAATAGGAGAGAGCTCAGAAGAGAAAGGGCATCAAGGCAGTGGAGACGAAGGAGAGAAGACAGAACTTTAAAACTTAGCTTTCATTTTTCAGTTTCATTCTCATTTCATTCGGCAGTTGTTGTTCATTTTAATTCATTTTTCAGTTTCATGCTTCTGTTTTAGTTTTCATTCAGCATCAGTTTATTTTACAGCTTTAATTTGAAACTTAAGGAAGCAAGTTTTCTTTCCATGTTAAAGCAAGCTTTCTTTGTATTCATCTAGGAAATAATTTCTTTTAGTGTTTATTTTATTTAGAGCTCAACTTCAATTTGAGTGTGTAATTTATTTGAAATTTTAATTTAATTGAGAGTTCAATTTCTTTTAGGATGCATTTTATTTAGAGCGTTTATTTTATTTGAGAAATCATTTTATCTGGAAGTTCAGATTTTTGGATTGGAGAACGCAGTCTCCATTTCCAAACATCAAGTTTATTCCTTACAATTCCTGTTTTTATTTAATTTCAGTTTAATGTCTTATATTTTCCGTGCACATTTAATTTCTGTCTATTTAAATTACTGTCATTTATTTATTTTTGCACCTTTAATTTCTGTTTATTTAAATTACTATCATTTATTTTTCTCGCACTTGTAATTCCTCTATTTAGGTTAATGTCATTTATTTTCTTGCATCTTTAATTCCTATTATTTAAATTAATGTCATTTATTTTTCTTGTTCTTTTAAATTTCAGTCTATTAATTTCAGCAATTTTAATTTAGTTTCATGCATTTTCATTCCTTACTTTTCATCGCTGCATTCAAATCCGACAAACAAATCTAAAAACATGAATCTAGTCCATGACTAGTAAAATTTCCATCCATTGCACATACCATTTTTTTTTTCTTTGTGAAGTTTTTCACAATTTTTCAACGAGTTTAAATTTTGAGTAAATTTTCCTTGAGGAGACGATCTAGGAATTTATTCCTTATTATTACACGACATCCTCCTGCACTTGGGATAGCATTAATGCTACTCATTTTTTTGAGTGAGTCAGTGTTTATGGAATAGGAGATGTAAAGTACGTATGGAGGGGCTGAAAATTAGTGCGATCCAAGTGTGGACTTCAGTGCAAGTGTGGCTCAAAAAGATAGTGGGTGAATTGAAAGTGCAGAGGCATCTTAATGAGCCAGACCTTTACTTGTTAAAAGAGTTAAAATTGGAGATGCCGAGATTTGTTGCCCAACAATGTCTACTTGTGAAATGGTCAAAACCACCACTGGGATGGATCAAGCTTAATTACAATGGGAGTAGTCGTAATAACTCAGGATCTTCAGGAGGTGGGGGTATCTTGTGGGATATGGATGGAAATTTTAAAGCAGCCTTCTCTACTCATTTTGGTGTTGGTACTAATAATGGAGCTGAATTGAGAGCTATGTTGGGAGGGATTCGGCTTTGTAAAAGACTATCATTTTTTAATGTAATTATTGAAAGTGACTCCAAGTTGGTTGTGGATTGGATCCGGTCAAGTAATTGCACTCTATGGTATTTATGGGACTATTGGAATGAGTTTATTTCTTAAATGAAAGGAATGGATATCCATGTTTTAAATCAATTTAGAAAAGGGAATCAAGCGGCCGATTTTTTGGCTAAACAAGGCAAGTTAGGATGTAATGTTATTTATGATGATATCCAACACTTGTCGAGATTTTTATAGGGTGTTATTTGGATCAACAAGGTAGGGTTGCCTTCAATACGTACCTAAGTTTCATTTTTTATATGGTTGTCTTTAGGCTTGTTTAGATGGTTTTATTCTAGGCTTGTTTAGATTTTGCCTTTTGTTTGGCTTGGTTAGTGTTTGGTGCTTTTGGTTTTGTGGTTTGGCTTTGTTTTGTTTGTGTTTAGGAGGTTTTTATTTCCTATTTGTCAAATCCCAGATGCTTGGTTTGTAACCATAGTATTCCTCCGCCATAAGTGAGGGCAAATTAATAAACTTGGAGAATGGTCACTCTTGGACAGGTGACCCTAACTCTTTCATTAAAAAAAAAAAAGAGAGATCAGATGTAAATGGAAGTTGACAAGCTTTCATGGATACTCAGAGGTTAGTCAGAAACACCTTTCATGGGAGCTTTTGAAGATCATCAATGAAGGACCAGAACCTTGGTGCATTGTTGGAGACTTTAATGAAATCCTCTTCCAACATGAGAAAAGAGGTAGAGCAAGACCAGAAAACCAAATGACTTCTTTTAGAATTTATGTGGATCAAAATAATCCAATTGATTTGGGTCACAAGGGGGTAGCTTTTACTTGGAGCAATAACCAGGAAGAAGTAAACTTAACCAAAGTTAGACTTGACAGAAGCTTTGTAAATCAGAGATGGAGACAGCTCTATCAGAAAGTTTCAGTAGAGAATCTGGTGGCTAGAAGTTCAAACCACAATCCTATACTTCTTAGTACCAGTAAATATGCTGAAGTTGCTCCTATAAAAAAAAAAAGATTATTTAGATATGAAGCAAGGTGGAGTAAGGAGGAAGATTGTAAAGAAGTCATAATAAATAAATGGTTTCAGGTCACCACAGAAAGAAACTCAATCCAGCAAGTATTGACCCATTGTAGTGATCATTGCAACAATGGAGCAAAAACTTTCATGGACAGAAGGGTCTTTTACTAAAACAGAAATCAGCTCTATTAAAAGACCTCTAAGATGGCAACTGTGGAGGCAACAATAACAGTATTCGAGCTCTGCAAACAAAAGTGAGAATCCTTATGGAAGAAGAAGACATTAAGTGGAGACAAAGAGCAAGAAGGAATTGGGATACTCAAGGGTATAGAAATACTCACTATTTTCATGCATGTGCAACACAAAGACAACAAAGAAATAAGATCTCAGTGATCAAAGATAGCCAGTCAATTTTAAGAGAAGATTAACAAGGTATCAAAGTGGCTTTTCACTCTTATTTTCAAGAAATGTATACTTCCAAACTGCCCACTAAAGAGGCTATACAAAAAGGCGTACAAAATGTGCAACAAAAAGTCTCCTCTAAAATGAATACCAGATTATTGCACCCATTCACTCGAGAGGAGATAGAAGGAGCCCTTCATGAGATGGCACCCCTCAAGTCACCAGGACATGATGGTTTTGGTGCTTCATTCTATCAAGATCATTGGGATATAATGGGGAACAAAATAGTGGAAGAAGTCTTGAGGATACTAAATGGAGGTGAGATGGACAAGACCACTAACTTTACTTTCTTAGTACTTATTCCGAAGGTGAAGAGTCCTGAAATGGTTAGTGAGTTTCGGCCAATAAGTCTTTGTAATGTTTTTTACAAACTTATTGCCAAAACTCTTGCCAATAGATTGAAACATGTGTTGCCAGAAATTATATCCCAAAACCAAAGTGCATTTATAGTTTGGAGGTTAATTTCAGATAATGTAATTATAGCATAAGAAGCTCTTCATACCATGAAAACTAAACAGAGGGATAAGTATGGAAGCATCGTAATAAAAGTAGATATGTCCAAAGCCTATAATAAGGTAGAATAGGGCTTTCTAAGGACTGTAATGCTGAAAATGGGGTTCTCTGAAACATGGACCAGCCTTGTGATGAATTGTGTGACTTATGTCCAGTACTCAATGCTCATAAATGGTCAGCTAGGGAATCTCATAACTCCTACTAGAGGAATTAGGCAAGGAGACCCATACCTATTCTTGTTATGTGTTGAAAGTCTAATTGCGATGATCAACAATGCTGAGAAAATAGTTACTATGAAGGGCATTAAAATGGCAAGAGGTAGTACTCCAATCAGCCATCTCATGTATGCTGACGATTGCATATTTTTTTGTAAGTCAACATTAGAAGAATGGAGGAAACTAGAGACCATCTTAGCCTAGTATGAAACGGCTACAGGTCAGCAACTGAACAAATAGAAAACTGTGATTTATTTTAGCTCAAACACTCCTTAGATGATGAGAAAAAGTCTGCTAAAGGAGCCAAGTCTAGTGCAGATTTTGAAAAATATTTGGGTCTACCTAGTGTTGTAGCTATATCAAAACAAAAATCCTTTCAAGTTATTAAAGAGAGGATGTGGACAAAAATTAGCAATTGGAAAAACAATTTTTTGACCCAAGTAGGGAAGGAAGTATTGATAAAATCAGTGCTGCAAGTTCCAAGCTATGTAATAAGTGTTTTTAAGATTCCCAAAAAGCTATGCAAAGAGCTATCTACTATGACAACCAACTTTTGGTGGAGCCACTTGAAAAATGATAATAAAATCCATTGGAAAAAATGGAGTGACATGAGCAGCTCAAAAAATCAAGGGGGCTTGAGTTTCAAAGATATTGAGAACTTCAATAAAGTAATGCTAGCCAAACAGCTATGGATAATGCTCATTAACATCGATTCTTTAGCAGCCAAAGTGATGAGAGAAAAGTATTTAAGAAAGACTTCTGTTTTGGAAGCAAATCTTGGGTCTGGACCATCATACATATGGAGAAGTTTCTAGGGTGTTAGAGATCTACTCAGAGCGTGCATTAGGCACAGAGTGGGCAACGGTAGAAAACTAAAGATATGGGAAGACAAATGATTGCCTACCCGATCATCCTTTGCAGTACAATCCCCTGTATCAAACCTTCGAAATGAAGCAACAATAGATGCTTTAATTGAAGTGGATAGGGGAAACTAGAATCAGCAATTGGTTGAAGAAATATTTAAAGCAATGGAAGCAAAGGTGATATTAGCTATCCCTACAAGTAGAATGGGGCTTGAAGACAAGATCTATTGGGGTTACAACAAATCCGGACACTTTTATGTGAAAAGTGCTTATTACTTGGTCCAAGAGCTGGAGAGGAAACAAGGGGGAGAACATTCTGTTTGTGCAAGAAAAAATCAGACATGGGGCCAAATGTGGAAGCTTAACATCTCGAATCATCTCAAGGTTTTCTTATGTTGAGCACTCACAAACTGCTTGCCAACTAAAGAAAACTTGAAAAAAAATTCACAAAAGATAGCCTCTGTCCTATATGTAAGGTGAACAAGGAAACTAGTGGGCATGTATTATGGAGTTGTGATGCAAGCTCAGATGTATTGGTTGAGAAAGATAGCAAAGTACATAAGCTAATTTGCAGAGAAGAAACCTTTATGGAGACTTGGCAATATCTGATAAACAAGGTGCAGAAACAGGAAAAAGAATATATGGCTTTTACTTTTAAACAAATTTGGCAAAGAAGAAACAAATCGGTGTTTGAGAATGTTTTTAAAAGTCCTTCATAAGTGTGGATAGCGGCAAGGATAGAATGGAATAATTTTAATATGGCCAAGGATGATATGGGGAACCAGCTTTCTACCTATTCATCTACCTGTTAGCAGAGATGTCAAGTGGCAACCTCCAGATGAATTTAGGTACAAAGTCAATTGGGATGCTGGTTTTAAAGCCTCGACCTCAAAAATGGGAGCGACTATAATCATAAGGAATTTTGAGGGAGAAGTCATCGCAGCCTGAAGCATGCCTCGTGCTCTAGTGAGTGATCCAATTGTAGCAGAAGCTAACGCCCTTTGGAGAGCTGTTGTTTTCTGCAAGGAAATTAGAATAACCAATGCAGTATTTGAAGGCGATGCAAGCAGCATTATCAATGAAGTGCAACAAACTAACCAAAGCTTTGCTTGGTATGGCTAAATTATTGAAGATATTAAGTTAATATACAATACTATGCAGAGATGGACAATACAATATGCTCCAAGAGAATGTAACTTAGTTGCACATAAATTGGTGTAGTTTGCTCTTCAATGTGGTACTGAGTTAGTATGGTTAGAGGACATTCCAGAGTGGATGAATGCTTGTATCCAACTAGAGAAAAGTGTAATTCCAAGAGGGAATATACGAGAATGAGAACCTTTTATCTAAAAAAAAAAAATTTATTGCATGGGCATTATCATAAATAGTAAACGTTGAAAACAAGCATTTGTTTGAAGTAAACTCTCTTGTAATTACTTTTTTATTTTAGTATTTTTTTAATTACCTTTTAATATTCTCAATTTTTAGTATTTTTTAGTTACTTTTTTATAAAATTAATTTTTTTACATATTTTAATTCTTTAAAGATGTTTCATTTATTTTCTCGTGCGAGTGGCTTAGCGGCGGCGGCTAGGTTTGTCTTCGTGTTTCTCCAATTGTTGGGTTATCGCTAGAAGAGCAATGGAGACAGACGACGACGTGCGTACGGACGACGACATGGAGACAGACGACATGGGTCTTGTGAAATTGTTTGGTCACGACAAGATGGAAAGAGAATTAATCTTCCGCCAAAATAACTTTTCTTCACCTTCGCCGCTATATGAAGCGATAAACGATGACTGTGATGAGATGACACCAGAGGAAGCCTACTCCTACAGCGAACAAGTTTTGAAGACTGACGTGAGTCTGACTATTGATTTGATCTTCTATTATCATTGTCTGTGCCTACTCCAGCTTTAATTTTTTGCTTAATTCCTCCATCTGTTCGTGTCATTTGTTGGTTTAGGGCTTTGATGTTTTTGACATCCCTGGCGTCAATTGCTTCCACCAAATTCAACCATGCAACATAGACTACAACTATGATAAGTATTAAGTTATTAGTTATAAAAGTATTTTTTATATGTTATTTATTTTGTATAGTTTCTTTTTAGGTTGTATAGTTTTCTTTAGGTTGTATAGTTTCTTTTTAGGGCTTTTTGGTCATTCTGTCTGCCCAAGGGCAGTTTAGTCTTTTATCATCTTAGTATATATTCTTGTACAGTGATCCTTCAGAACTCCCTTGAACATTCGAATACCTTCTTGAATACGAAGGGTTTTCTAGGTTTTCTTTTCTTGTTAATAAGTATAAACGCTATTCGCAGCTCGCAATCAACGAATACAGTGGTCGGTTCAAGGTTTCTCTTTTGCTCTGTTGTTGTTGTTGTTGTTGTTATTATTATTGTTGTTGTTGTTGTCGTCGTCGTCGTCGTCGTCGTCGTCGTCGTCATCATCATCATTATAAAAATTACTATCAGCATCATCTTTTTAAACAGAAAGTTGTGAAAATTCGTGATGGCTTTGGTTGGTGTGTAGGATGCCAATGCAGAATTGGAGTTTGTTAAGGTCTTGAAGGTAATGGGTCAGGCTGCCAACGGAATCAGGTATTATATAACCTTCATGGCCAAGGATCTTGTCAATGGAGGTGAGATTAAGACGTATCAAGCTGTGGTATTAGATGGGATAGACTCTGAGACAGCGAAATCCTTTAGGCTAAAGCCCCCCGAGGATGGGCGAGGTAAAGTAAATTGATTCCATTGATTCTTGAAAGCTTTGAACCACCGTTATGGCGTTGTCGTTTTCGTATTTCTAATTAATTCAATTGTAGATAGATGAATCTGTTAATTATCTTATACATATATTTAGCTGACCTTCCATGAGACTAAAACAAATATCCCGTCTAATTGGACTAGGCTGTTGGATCCTCTTATGCCATGCATAAATTTTAGGGCCATGCTTGGTTATGATCTCTGAGGAGATTCATATACTGTATTAGAGTGGTAGCTCAATGGAGCTACTCATTTTGTCATGTTTTCAGAAAATCAAAGATTCATTAGGATGAAATTGATACTCATGTGCAATCTCCATGATATTGAAGTGATAGGTAAGAAAGATTCTTATCTGACAAAGTGACAGCAATAAAAAATGAGGTTGTTCTCATTGTCAAGGAGATTACACTAGTGGATGAGATGAGCTGGATGTGTAGGAAGAGCAGGGCTTCACAGTGACGTGGCCAGAGCACTTTGGTACTCAATTTTCAAATGTCTTGGGATAGTTTGGGTTATGCCCTTGGGAAAGGTGGAGCTTATGGCATGCGATGTGCGGTGAATGATTCCATTATGCTTAAGTGTCTCTAAGTTTGGACAGTGGCATAAGATAACCTTAGCTTTACTGCTTGTAGATTTAATGCCACCTGTGTACAGGGGCCGCACCTTTAATAAAATCTCTATTACCCATTAAAAAAAATCAAAGACATGGTATTGCTTCCACTCTGAAATAATACTCTATATCCCTCCCTACTGCCACTGTACTAATCCATAGCTTCTCATTCTACTAGATATTTATCCACCGACTCCTCATTTGAGCTTCTTGTCCTGTAATCCTCTTGTTATCATTTCACAAACTCTCGAACTTTTCTAGCCATTATCTCTAGCCTATTTTCTGTCAGTTATTCAGAAACTTTTGGTTATGGAAATGAAATGGAGCCCGTCCTGGAAGTCAATAGAGTAACATTTATTGGTCTTAACCGGAGATTTTGTTGGGCATTAAACTCTGATTGCTATTACAAAGTGTTGAGCTTTAAACTTTTCAGTTAATATATATTACAAATTGTCCGGTGTGTATAAAATAGGAGATTGGTTACCAAAACTTTAATTTTTTGTCTAGCATTGTTCTGTTGTTGTGTCGACTTCAAGACTTTGTAATTTAAGAGAAGCTATACAGATTTTCGGTGTTGAGTTTGATGTTGATAAGTAATATTTAGTGTTGGTTTTTATTTCTTGTATTTTTGATAAGTTAGTGTTGACTTTTATTTTTTCTTTATCTTTGTATTATTTCATGTAGATTCTGGCAGTCATGGGAGACAGTGGTTTTGGGAAAATCACCTTTGCAATGGTTAGTTAGTATTTTTCTATTTTATCACGGAAGCACAATTTGTTTACTCAAATGCCAGTAATGATTTTCAGTAATTTTACAATTGCTTCTTATGCTGTTAATGGTGCAATGATGTGCAATACTGAAAGCCTTTGTTGATAATTTATGTTGGGTTAAATTTTAAAGATACACTAGGTTACTGTCCTATCATATCCTTTGTTGCTCAGACCAGTGCTGGGTGTCTCTTTTATCCTCAACTCTTTCTTTCCCATCTTCTGGAGATAGGTATCCATTATTTTGTACCCTTCGTGTCTATCTTTTTCTATCTGTATTTCATTTTTTGCCTAGTTGTACTCAGATTATAAGTGGGGAGAGAAGATCGGATGTGTTGCGTCCCCTCCAAGAAAGGAACATTTGAAGTGAAATAAATTTATCGTGGCTTGACTTCTCGCAATAATTCTCATGTCCCACGAAAGATTACTTGGAGTCCTGCGTTGGGGGAAATTCTTACTTAAGATAATTTAAGGAGGTGATGGACAAAGGTGATAAATTGGTGCTTTACGTGTGGGAGGAATGGGGAAACAATGACTAATTTGATACTACTTGTCAAGAGGTTGTGCAGCCCTGGAATTACTCTGGACTTTGTTCCTGGACACCCGGTGCCAATAAAATAAACATAAATATTATTAGAACAGTTGGAAGATGTTAGTCTCAAACCTCCTGATTTGGGCAACTTCAATAGATTTTTTTTTTAATTTATTTCTTTAGCATTTTGATGGTAATTCTATGTGCTTGGTTTAATGCAGACCACTGACCTTTATTCGTTAACTTCAGGTGAAACATGTTGTATTTGAAGATCTTTCAGAGGTGAAATGCGTATGTAGTTTAACAATGCTGTTGGAATTGGGAAACATGAATTATACAACTTAAATGGAAAGATAGTCCACGCAGACATATTGTTAGATAGGCTTATGGTAGATCAGCTATTTGACAATGTGACTATTTATCACCTTAGGGATGCATCCAATCTAGAGCTATTCTTAGCCATGCTAATCTTTTCAATTTCCTCAGATTAAGAATGTAAAATTTATGTATCATAAGACGTAGACAATGGTATGAAATTCTGAGTTAAATTAACTGATATGCAAAATACATAAAAAGTTGCATATACAAATTAATTTAGATGCTATAATTTAGATACTATTGGATAGCAGGTTAGGAAAATCAAGCTCCGCTTGTCTTGTGGAAGACTAGACTTACGAGCAATTTTGCCATAACCATGCACTCCCCAATCTTTGTCATTTGAGTTTTTTATAATTTAGTAATTTTTGTCTTCTTTTTCATCATAACCAAACCCAATTATAAGGATCATATGTTGATACTTTTTCTTTTTTCTTTACAGAATTAAATTGAGTTCATTGGCCCTTCATATATATTCGATCAAACAATAACATAAAAAAATGGTAAGTAATAATTATTATATTATTATTGATATGTATGCCCAATTAAAAATTGATAATACTTAAGCCTTTAAGATTTTAAAATTCATTGGTCATTATTACACTACCTACCATTGGTTGTTCTTGCACTCTCATAAGAAGGTCATATTCATTCTTATGATCTACCTTTTTTATATCAACAATCTTAACAGCAAGAACTTTCATGATGAAGAGCCAAGATAAGAATAAGTTAAGAAATTATACAAATTATATATATAGAGAGAGAGAGAGAGAGAGAGAGAGAGAAAGGAATGGGTATTCGGTCTTGTGTCAACAAAGACATTTACGTGCTTTGAATGGGTATTCCTCCTCCTTTCTAATCCCATAACTTATAATCCATTCTAAAACTTTTATGATGGAATATGCATAACATTTTTTTTCTTCTTCATTGCAACAATCAAGCAATTCTTAGGAAGAAAGTTTGAGAAGATTTTTATCTGGATTTTTAACTTTAAGGCCTACTGCAACAGTCTTAACAGCAACTATTGCCCAACACATATCTAAGCAAAAATTTATATACTTAATTTCTTGACAATAATAGAATTATAATGCTGTTTTTTATTGTTTATAAAAGTCTAAGAAATTATTAGTATTTAATATCTTTACGTGCTAAGTTAAATAATATAGTTATATTTAGATAAATGCAATAATCTTATTCCCAATGAGTGCTAGATACAAGAATTAATGGTTTAATCATTAACACTACTAGTAAGCAAACAAACAGCAAGCCAACACCAAGAAGGTGAATTGATTACAATACCTAAAGAACACTAATAAGCTTGCCTAACATAATAATATAATACATGACAATGCTATTTAAGGTACACCAATACATTCAAACAATAAGCCGCAAATAACACATTTGCTTAGGGTTAGTTTATATTCTTTTTTCCATCAGCCTCACACAAGCAACTATGATAAATACAGATATCAGCATAGAGGAACCCTCGCATGCACATCAACAAATAAGAACAACAACAACAACAACAATAAGAATAATAATAATAAGTAATTAACCGAATGACCAATGCTAATATTTCATACATTACATATCAATATGTAGCCAAAAAAAAAAACATGGGTTTAAAGATGCCAAGGTCCTAAGGACATGATAAATAGATAGATATAGTGATAAATGATATATAATTAAAGAACTTTGTATCACTTATTGCAATCCTTTTGATTTTTAACTGGATTCAAGGTTCCACACTTGCAAATATGCCAGTTCCCAAAAGTGGAAAATTTTTTCCGCAATTGATCCTAATTAAGAGTTAATTATAATACGTCAGTAGATGTGACGCCCCCAAATTCCGCTTAGGATTGAACGGACATTTGAAGCGTCGAGACATGCAACACAAGGTTACCTGCCCCCGTTCATGACATATAAGATGCAATGTTCCTAACATGCATCTAACATTATGCAATATTCGCAGCGGATAATCTTTTTCTTTAGCAATACTATGCACCAACTAAATATATCCCAAATACTTGAAACATAATTCATACATAAAGGCATACTAAAAAGCCGTGATCACCACACTAGTCTAAAATGGTTGTGATCAAAAGAATACTTGAGATACAACTCCAAAAGTACAAGTATTAACCTAAGTTAAATACTATACCATCATCAACATCGCACCGTGGCCTAGTCGACCGTATTCAGTTGGTCAGATTCCAATTCTCCTTTGGGTCCTGTAACAAGATCTACCATTCGGGGGGAATGGTAGTTGGGACTACCACAGTGAGATTTGATTACAAATCTCAGTAAGTTAACATAAAACTTATACACAGGTTAAAAATGCATGCATGGCAGTAAAAGCATAAATGCATAATTATAGTCATACATAAACATAGTATAACTTGACATATAGCATGACTTAACCAGAACTTAAGCGTGAACTGAACTTGACTTAACATGGCATGAACTTAAGCTTAAAACATAACATGAACAATCAACATAACATGAACGTGAAACATAACATGGACATGAACATAACATAACATGAACGTGAGCTTGAACGTATCATAAACGTGAACATAACATGATGTGAACATGAACTTGGAACATAACATGAACATGAACATAACATGTACGTGAGCATAACATAACATGAACTTGATCTGAAACTTGACTTAACATAAACTTGGAATCTTATTTAATTGTCTTGATTAATAACGTGCATTAATACGTACTCCACAGTTGTTGTGGCCCCACGTATTCAAGTAACATAAAACATAATACGTACTCCACAGTTGTTGTGGCCCCACGTATTCTACATGTCACAATTGCTGTGTCTCATGTAGTGTATGCTCCACAGTTGTTGTGGCCCCATACTTCATGCTCCACAGTTGTTGTGGCCCCATGAATTCACATAACATAAAATATAATACGTACTCCACAGTTGTTGTGGCCCCACGTATTCTACATGTCACAATTGCTGTGTCTCATGTAGTGTATGCTCCACAGTTGTTGTGGCCCCATACTTCATGTAACATAAAATATAATACGTACTCCACAGTTGTTGTGGCCCCACGCATTATAAGTAACATAAATATAATACGTACTCCACAGTTGTTGTGGCCCCACGCATTATAAGTAACATAACATTAAATATAATACGTACTCCACAGTTGTTGTGGCCCCACGCATTATAAATAACATAAAATATAATACGTACTCCACAGTTGTTGTGGCCCCACGCATTATAAATAACATAAAATATAATACGTACTCCACAGTTGTTGTGGCCCCACGCATTATAAATAACATAAAATATAATACGTACTCCACAGTTGTTGTGGCCCCACGCATTATAAATAACATAACATAAATATAATACGTACTCCACAGTTGTTGTGGCCCCACGCATTATAAGTAACATAAATATAATACGTACTCCACAGTTGTTGTGGCCCCACGCATTATAAGTAACATAAAATATAATACGTACTCCACAGTTGTTGTGGCCCCACGCATTATAAATAACATAAAATATAATACGTACTCCACAGTTGTTGTGGCCCCACGCATTATAAATAACATAAATATAATACGTACTCCACAGTTGTTGTGGCCCCACGCATTATTATAACATAACATGTCTTATCTTTCTTAATGCATGTGATATTATTTAATATCATATACTTTTCTAACATGGCGTATACTTGTAAATGGCATAATATGATTTAATCATAAACATTTCATGGCATACATGTATCATATGGCATACTTAACATGGCATACTTATAACATACATCATTGTATGGCAGAAAAGATTATTTAACAGATAATTATTCATGAGAGATTAAATCATACGTAACAGATAAACATGTAATGACATAGCATGACATGGCATATACGATAACATACATACATAAATTGTAGTTCTCTTACCCATCACACATACACAATAAACTGATAGTAAGTTAGAGGCTAACTTACCTCGATCGTCGCGTTCTATGAGAATAGAGCGCGAGACACGAGGAACTGCACAACAGCTGGAAGAGGAACACTCGAGTCCTTAAGATTTTCACTTCTGAACTCAATTGCCATATTGTAAGCACTTGCAACACCACGGCCAACTTGAGGTTTCACTATACTCGGAAGAGATAAATTGACTTCAGAAAGCCTTTGCACTAAAACAAGTTCATTAAAATTATCAATAACAACCAAACAAACAACTCATTTCTCAATCCATATACTCTTAGCCATAGTCAACCACAAGATGACACCAGTCATCCCGGACTATAATCCATATCATCACTGCTTCGGGACACTGTCATACAGTTTCCCAACATTACACCATACGCTCCACACTTCTCTGCTACGCCATTCAACCCTTCGTGACACGCCATCCGATGTATCACGACTTAATACAGAGTACACTCACGTGAACTCTCTTCCATCCACACTACAATACCCATCACTGCGATACACGTCTCACGGTGCATCGCTACGCGACACGGAGTACGCGCTACGCGTACTTCCTTCGCTACAACTCTCATCAACACGATGCACATCACACGATGCATCGCCATACAACACGGAGTACACTACATGCGTACTCCCTTCCTTCTACGACACACATCACTACAGTGCACGTCGCGCGGCGCGTCGCTGCATTACACAGAATACGCTACACGCGTATTCTCTTCACACAACCCGCCGTATCACATCTACGGCATCCATCTCACGCCTATACTTCACAGCACAGTCCACAAAATACACAATCAAACGCAACACTTCACAACCACACTTCGCTTCACAACTACGCAACGAATTCCACAAATACAACTACACAATCCACAAACCAACCAACTATTTTAAACGTAAAATAACTAGAGATAGAAGGTTATACCATCGACGGGATAACCCGTGCGTCGCTCGTTGTTCGTCACGAACATGCGTCGGAGGAACGTACGTGGCGGCGTACGGTGGCTGTCCACCACATAAAGTGGTAGTTTGGGCTTGAGAAAGGCTAGGCGTGGTCTTGGAAGACTCATGATTTTACAGCTGTCGGTGAAGAACAAATTACGTGATTTACGGAAAAGATAATCTATACGCGTGATTCCAGATGAGGGTAAAGACGAGAGAGATGTGATTGCTGTCGGGAAATAATCCAAAACTGATAATTTTAGCGGGCTGTTACAGTAGATATATATATATATATATATATAGAGAGAGAGAGAGAGAGAGAGAGAGAGAGAGAGAGGCCGGTACTGTAAAAAAAAGTACAAACTCATATATTTTCAAATAATATTTTTTACACATTGCATTATTTATAAAGAATTAATATACGACAAATCATGGAAAGTGTAAGTATGCGGAAAATAAACCAAACATTTCTCAATACAATACCGCCCATGCAAAATGGAAGTAATAAGTTAAGCAGAGTTGTATACTTCTGTTTTAGGCTTTGTTTTTCACCATCCAAGATTCGAAATAGAGTTTATAAAAATTCGGCCATTTTATGCAGCTTGAACGTAAGTCGGAGTTTATAAAAATTTTACAAACATTTGTGAAAATTTCTGTGAGTGGAATCGCACCCAACGCCGCTAGCTGATTACGCGACTTCGCCAAACAGAAAACAACAGTGTGATTTTCTGATCATATACATACATTAACGGGTTCCTTTATTTTTGTCGTTGGTCTACAGTATATCCCTCTCTCGTGATGATCTAGTATTCATTTAGTTTAAATAATATTAGGCGATTTCATCATGATCATTTTTCTATATATACGCGCGCGCGCGCACGTTTTAAGCTTATAATATAAGTACATTCTCTTTTTTTTTTTTTTAAGAAAGAAAGATAGCAACGGACAGATCAAAACCCGTCATCGATCTGTTGCTTTTCCCCGTCCCATGTCACAGTCATCTCAGCCATTCTTAGCCACTGTCAATATCTCCAATTCACTAAGGTTCATGATCTCTTTTGCAGGCTGGCTTCTTATAGCACAAGAAATGGTCTAAGCCCCCCCGGTTTGATTATACTGGTATCCTAGTTGACACAGCTGGAGTTGCAGTTTTCGATCGGCCTAGTAAATATTTGTTTCATATACTGGAAAAAGAAACGTAACCGATGCAAATGGTTGTAGTTACACAGGGAAACCAACAAACACTATAATAAAACTATAATAAAATGTGCGTACATATAAAACTATAATAAAATGTGCGTACATATAATGTCCAACCATCACGTACGCTGCATGCACGCCATGCATGCAGACCATAAGGCGTGGCCACCACCCAGAAGCAGTGTTGCTGCTGCTGCCAACGTCTCTCACATACTGCATGCAAACCATGCAGCGCAGAATGCACAGCCACCACGCAGCACAGCCACTGCCAGTACTGCCGCCACTACACAACAGCACTCCACGACAATTCCTAAAGGAATCTCAGCCTGCAGCACGTCGTCCACCAAGCACCCATTATAAGCTTTGTCCTATGCTATTAGCTGTAAATTGTCAGAATGAATATTCTTCCTTTTATATTGTTTTGAACAAGTATATATTGAGAGGCAGTGCCTCATTGTAACGTGTAGATGAAATACATACAAGGAAAGTTTTCCAAGAGTTCTTAGCATATAATATATAGCATTTCTCTCCGAGAGATCATTTTGATTATGGTACTCATATGGATATTGTCGATTTCAAATGGAAAAAAGAAAGAGGAATGAAACTAACTTAGTTGCATGCTGGATATAATAAGAACATCAGAAACTTAGTTCCTTTATGATTGAGGTCTTGATTGACATTAACAACAAAACTATAGCAATACTGATATCTTGGAAATGCAACGTCTAAACATACACAGACATGACAAACTTGATAATATATATATATATATATATATATATATATATATATGCGTTTTAAACATGATGAAGATGAATACAGAGACGAATTTTAAAAGAGAAGAGATAAAGATGTACTGACCATAAGAGAGGAGAGGAAGGATCAAGCAAGCGAAGTGGATGAACAGAGAAATGGCTAGCTCTAATTTTCTCTAATGCGCGCGTATATACATTCTCTTCCAAGACATTATGCATGAACACAGAATCGGGTTGCTGTCCTCCTTTCCGTACGTAGGATGGACCACCACCATACGGACTACTGACACACACAGACAGATGGTGGAGCAGATATGCAGACATACGAACTACCACCACCATCTCGTGGTGATGTTACCATCTTGCCAACGTTGGTCATTAATAATATTCAGCATCGAGGTTTGTTGCATGTAAGAGTTTGCCCGGCCTGGCACTCTTCTGTTCCAAGACATTATGCATGAACCGTTTTTCAATTCTGAGCCTTATAGATTGATGCAAATCATGGGTGGATTTATGAATCAAATTATGATGGCTACAGCCAAAAATATGCAGGTTTCCTAAAGTTGGTTTATAAGAGCACTTATTTACATCTTCTTCTTTTTCTCATTGGTATTAACCAGATATTGAGACTAATGAATGCGCTGGAAATAATGGGTGGTTGTTGGCATGGCAGGACATAAACTCTAATGTAACTGCTTGCAAGGTATAAAGACAACATTTGAGTTTTCGCTCATTCTAGCTAATTGATGCTTCGCATGAAAATTTCTCTACATGGGTTAACTGCATTTAGCTCCTTCCCTATAACTAGCTACTTGCTTGTTACAGCAGTCTTGAATTTGGACAGGACACATTTAGAGGAAGTGTGTGCGAGTGCCCCATGGTTAAAGGTGTTCACTATAGAGGAGATGGTTACAGATCTTGTGAAGGTGCTTCTTTCCTTCTATGTTGATCAATTTGCTAATTAAGTCAGTCACCTTGTACATTAAGTTTTAGGAGTATCAGCATATATGAGTGTCTAATTCCCTTTAAGGAGGAGGGAGTTTTGCTATTGTTTGATGGTATCAGAAAATGTATACGTTTGGATTATCTCAGCATTTTTGTTAATGAAATTAGAGTGGAAGTTGGAGATGTTAATAAACGGATATTTGATTTTATATGATCTACAATAATAAATAGTGACAAATAAATACGTACATTTCTTCATCAATTCGATGAAGAAATAGATCTGATTATGAGGAAAGGATCACCCTAACAACTTTGTCTCACAAGTATCTCACGATGGCAAAAGGCACTCTAATGTTGTAGGTGAGAACCTTTTAACCCCTCAGTGCTATTTATAGATTTCTAACCATCAAGAAATCTCAGAATTTGTATCTGACTATAATTAGAGATATAGAGTTTTAAGCTTATCTCTTAAGAGTTTTCTTATCCTGTTATCACTCATGTTTTATCTGATAAGTTTGAACTATTTCAAACTTTATTAAGATGGGTGTGTGGGACATAGAGTTTAAATAAAAACTCTTACATTCTCCCACTTGGCCCATAGGCCCATAAAATAATATTTTCTGTTCATGGGTTTATTATAGGAAATTAACCATACTGTGCAAATTCATTTCCTAAAACTTTCATAGTTCAAAGTACATTACATGAGTTCTGTAATATCAATGTCAAATCAACTACTAATGCGAGTCATGACGGTCCTCTGTTATATAATCAACAAATTCCCTTCCATGTACCACAACACCAGCAACCAATTTAACATGATCTTTAATTGGGATAATTAAGGCTAATACCGTGATGCCTTGGATTCCAATTCATGTCTGTTGCAAACATTATCTTGTCATCATTCTTCCAAACAATTTAATGTACAAAGAAATAGAACGACAAGAAAACAGAAACAAAACAACCATAATGGCTATTTTAAGTGTCCAAAATAAAATAAAACATCTACAAGTTCAATAACTTGTTTACATCATAAGACCCATTCTGTCAACATGCTCTTTAAACTGCTTCGCTACTAGACCCTTCGTTAATGGTTCTGCTATCATAAGTGTAGTACTAATATGTTCTATGGACACTGTTTGTTTATATACTTCTTCCTTGACACTTAGATATTTAAGCTCCATGTGTTTAGCACCTTTAGAATACCTATCATTTTTGGAGAAAAATACTGCAGAGGAATTATCACAATAAATTCTTAGCGGCCTGGCTATAGAGTCGACAACTCCAAACCCTGAGATAAAGTTCCTCAGCCATAAACCATGCACTGTGGCCTCAAAGCACGCCACAAACTCAGCCTCCATTGTTGATGAAGCAGTGATAGTTTGCTTCATACTTTTCCCTGAGATCGCTCCACTGGCTAGTAGGAAAACATATCCAGAAGTAGATTTCCTACTATCAAAACAACTGGCAAAATCAGAGTGTAAGTATCCAGTTACCTCTAAGTTGTCAGTTCTCCTAAAGGTAAGCTGGTAATCCTTAGTTCCTTGCAGATATCGCAATACCCACTTTGCTGCTTTCCAATGAGACATCCCTGGGTTACTCTGGTAATTCCCAAGCATGCCAACTGCGAAACTAATGTCTGGTCTCGTGCAAATCTTTGCATATATCAAGCTCCCCACAATCGAAACATAGGGGATTTTTGCCATCTCTTTACGCTCCCACTCAGTTTTAGGACATTGTGATAGGCTAAACTTATCACCTTTTGATATCGGAGTATCAAGTGATGAGCAACTTTTTATGCCAATTCTCTCAAGAACTCTTTCTATGTAACTTTTCTGAGACAATCCCAACAATCCTTCTTTTCGATCTCGGAGGATTTCAATTCCGATTACAAAGGACGCCTCACCCATATCTTTCATTTCAAAGTTCTTAGATAAAAAACCCTTGGTTTCATAAAGTAAGCCAAGATCACTACTAGCCAACAAGATATCATCAACATACAGGATCAAAAATATAAACTTAATCCCACTGACCTTTAGGTATATACATCGATTAACGATGTTCTCTTTAAATCCAAAGGCAGTAATGGTATCATTGAACTTTAAGTACCATTATCGGGAAGTTTGTTTAAACCCATATATTGACTTCTTAAGCCTACATAGTAGGTGATCTTTGCCCTTTTCTGAGTAGCCCTCTGACTGCTCCATATAGACCACTTCATCCAAACTTCCATTTAGAAAAGTTGTTTTCACATCCATCTAGTGTAACTCTAAATCAAAATGAGCCTCCAATGCCATAATGATTCTGAAAGAGTCCTTTTTAGATACAGGAGAAAAGGTCTCTTTGTAATCAATGCCTTTTTCTGGGTGAAACCCTTAGTAACAAGTCTGGCCTTATGTCGTTCGACGTTGCCTTTAGAGTCGCGTTTGGTCTTAAAGACCCATTTACACCCGACTCTTTTACACCCTTCAAGCAATTCAATGAGATCCCAAACTTGATTTTGATCCGTGGATTTCAACTCTTCTTTTATGGCATCGATCCATTTACTAGAATCACATCTCTCTATGGCTTGTGAAAACGTGAGTGAATCTTCACTTGTCCCAATGTCAAATTCAGATTCCTGGAGATATACCACATAGTCAGCTAAAATAGCAGGTCTCCAATCTCTCTGAGATCTGCGTAAGACTATATGTTTTGGTGACTCCGAACTTGGTTCATCAGTGGTATTATCATTTTGAGATGGGTGATCATTTTCTTGTTCCAATGTATCATTGTGATGATTGATTAGAGGAACCATTATCTTTTCTGAGAATGTAGGTATAGGGACATCTACTCGTACTTCCTCAATGATCACATCTCTAGGTTCTGTTTTCCTACTAATATCACCAAGTTCAATGAATTTGGCATCCCCTGTTTTCACTATTCTCGGATTGTGATTAGAACAGTAAAATCTATACCCTTTAAATCTCTCTGGGTACCCAATAAAGTACCCACTTACTGTTCTAGGATCCAATTTCTTTTCATGTGGGTTGTAAAGTCTTGCTTCTACTGGGCAACCCCAAACATGCATGTGTCTTAAACTTGGTGCCTACCAGTCCATAGCTCGAAAAGAGTTTTTGGAACTAACTTACTAGGAACCCGGTTTAAGATATAAGTTGTCGTTTTAATGGCTTCACCCCACAATGACTTGGAAGGTAGAATTGCTTATCATACTTCTAACCATATCTAATAAGGTCCGATTACGCCTTTCAACAACACCGTTCTGCTATGGCATCCCTGGGATCGTGTACTGTGCAACAATGCCACGCTGTTCAAGGAGTTTGGCGAATGGGCCAGGGTTACGACCCGATTCATCATACTTTCCATAGTATTCTCCACCTCTATCTGACTTGATGATTTTCACCTTTCTATCTAACTACCTTTCCACCTCCATGAAAAATACCTCAAGTACTGAAACAGTTTGAGATTTCTTATGTAGCATATAGATATATCCAAACTGTGAAAAATCATCTATAAAGGTGATAAAATACTTTTCTCCACCAAAACATTCAGTGGAGAATGGTCCACATATATCTGTGTGAATTCTTTTAAGAAGCTCTTTACTTCATATGACACCTTTCTTAGTATGTTTTGTTTGCTTTCCTTTAATGCAATCCACACATACTTCAAGATTAGTAAAATCTAAATGCGGAAGTATCCCTTCTTTTACTAATCTCTCTAACCTTTCTTTGGAGATGTGCCCCAATCTTTTATGCCACAAGTCATAAGAATGTTCATTCATCATGTTTCTTAGTTCCAATAAACATTTCATAATTATGGGTATAGGTATTATGAACAAATGTATTATCAAGACAAAGTCGATAAAGACTATCGGAAAGAAACCCAAAACCAATAGATAAAGAGTCTCTAAATAAATTGAAACTATCATTATGAAAAGAAAAGGAATAACCATCAGTGTCCAGTCTACAAAGGAAAATTAAATTACGCCTCACAGAAGGCACAAAAACTGTGTTATGAAGGTCTAAACAATGACCACTACTTAAAACTAAACAAAAAGTCCCTATGGCCAAAACTTCAACCTTATTCTCATTTCCCATAAAAATGAATCGCTCACTGGGGCTTAGTGTTTGGCTTGTAAGGTATCCCTGCATGCTTATAGAAACATAAACATTAGCACCTGAATCTAGCCACCAAGAATTAGTAGGAACATTTACAAGGTTTAATTCAAAACATACAAGGACAAGAGACTCACCATTCTTTTCAAACCAAGCCTTACGTTTCTGACACTCAGATTTCATGTGTCCATTTTTCCCACACTAGTAGTGTGACACCCCGTTTTTACGTGTATTTTCACTGAAGAAATATTTTAATTTAATTAATTTTATAGTGCTTGTATTTTAAATAATTGGATTTTAATTAGTTTTTATTCGCTGTTGAATTTAAATTGCTAATTAATTTATTTTATCTTGTTTTTTGATTTAAAATTTAATAGTTGGTTTTCACTAGTTGTTTTTATAAATATTTTAGCTTTGCGACGTGTTTAAAATGTTTTCTTCGTTTTTATTGTTTTTTTTTTAAGTTCTTTTTCGTTAGATCAGTCGTTAGACTCCTGAAATGAGGATTGGACCTCATTTTCTTTCTTCCTCTTTTCTTTTCTTTTCTTTTTCTTTTTCCTCTCTTTTTCTTTTCTTCTTTTCCTTCTTTCTTTCTTTTTCTTCTCTTTTTTCTTCCTCCCCCGCGTACGCCCTGCATCGCACGATTCTCTCTCTCTCCTCTTCCCGTCGCCGTCCAGCTGCCGCGCCCAGCCCACTGCCGTCCGGCCGCCGTGGTCGACACCACCCCCACCAAAACTTTCCCCTCCCTTCGGTGAACCACCCCACCGATTTCCAGCCCCAACCGGCTGGCCGTTTAGCCGGAAAACCACCATCAAGCCGCACGGTTTTAGCCCCGATTCGCCGCCGTCGCCCCACCTCCGGCCACCACCTCTTCACCACTTCATCATCGGCTCCTTGCCGTCCTAACCCATCCATTTCTGGCCTCAAACGGTTACCGGAGTAGCTCCCATGAGCTCAACTCCGATTTGCACGTTTTTTACTTCAACCGACGTTTTCGCCGCCACCCACGGCCAAAACTCGTTTCCACTAGCTTCATAAACCTCCCTAGACCATTCCCTATCAATTTGGGGTCTTGGTTCATCCCCGTTCAAAAGTGGGTATTTTGCGACCCACAGCTATAGTGCATTTGCACTGTTACGTTGCTTTCCGCTCGCCGTTTGCTTTGCGCCGACCCTTCTAAAAATCCTATTTAGCGTTGTAAGTATTTTTCCAAACTTCGTTTTAGATTTAAATGTATTATTGCCTTTACAATAATTTATTTTTGTCATCTGGTTGGTTGTTGATTCCGGACTGAGTCGGAGGAGTTTGGGGGTCGGTTGGAATTGAGGACGGAGCTGTTTGTTGGTTGTTTGTGATGTTCGGGTTGTGTGGTTATTTTATATGAATTTTATTTGCATGGTATTAAGCATACATAATCATGCGCATTTTATTGAAAAATGGTGTTATATGTGTAAACGGATTTTTTTAGGTGCGTGTGTCTCACGAGCCCGAGCCGGGATGGGTTATTATCTCGGTGGAGCTCCTCTGGTCACTCGGGAGCGTAATATACTGAGTGACGTCCCTTGAGTTGTCGTTGGACGACGGGAGCGGGACTAGGCGCTGAACCAGCCATTGCCCTGCTCACTGACTCCGTGGCCCCTCTGCTGGCAGGGGCTAGAGGATGTTTGGCTACGTACGCGCGAGAGGCGCGGAACTGGACATCGCTCGTTTAGAGGATGCTTGGCTACGTACGCGCAGGGCGCGGAACCGGGCATCGCTTGATATGAAGTCAGGGCTTGCGGATGACCCCTAGGGGAGGTCATGGTGCATTCGATTAAGGAAAATATGGAAAGGATGGTTTGAGTTTGGTTTTAGGCCATTATGTGAGATAATGGCGAGTTATGATTTTAAAGGAATGGTTTTGGGCCAAATGGGACTTTTGGCGTGTGTGGAAAAAATATGGTTTTGGGGACTTGTGCATTGGGCATAATTCATGCATATTGTTTGGGTTTTAATATGTTTATATCTTGCGTTGTTTGAATTTTACTTACCTGCAGTACCATTTTTGGTACCGTAGATTTTGATACAGATCTTGATGATGAGGAGGCTGAGCCTAAGGAGGCGGCTTCGCCGGAGGAGTAGCTGGATGATCTTTAAGTATATTATGTTTGGCGATGTTTTTATTAATATGTATTTGGTTTGAAATGATGTTGAACTTGTAATATTTTAGTATGTATGTTTGAATCTGGTTTGTATTAACTAAGAAAAAAATTCTGGTACTTAAATATATGACTTATCTAACCGCTGCGTGTTTTTATTTGTACACATTTTGCTTGTGCACACACTTCTGGCACTTGGCGATGGGATGTGTGACCCGGGTTGTCATCATCCCGACGTCTCGACTTCCGCGTGGCTGTATGTGGGAGTTGGGAGCGTCATAGGTGGTATCAGAGCGGTTTGGCTCTGGGTAAAACCACATGTCCCATAGGAGCGGTACCAGAATGTTTTTAAAGTTGTGTTTTAAGGAGTTTGTTTTATTTGAAGCTTGGTTTTCTGTTTTTAATTGAGTTAACTTGTTTTAATTATCTTATATATATATATGCTTGTTTTATTGTTGGTTGGTTTTGCTTTTATGTTTGTTTTATCCGATGTTTAAACGGGGTCGAAGGTTGTGTTTTGGCAGGAAAATGGTGAGACCACGGAGGCCTTCTGGGGAACCTCAGGATGAGTTGCCGAGAGGCGATGGGAATTTCGCCATGGGTCGAGCGCTAAACCGTTTGACGGAATATTTACAGCGAGGCGAGGAAAGTAGAGAGGCTCAAACTAGTGAATTGAACAGATTGACTGAATATCTGCAACGGGGGGAACAGAGTAGAGCGGTGCAGGCTGGGTGCACCTATGAGCGCTTCTTAGCGCACCGTACCCCTGCTTTTACAGGAGAAGAAGATCCACTTAGAGCCGGGAAGTGGATCAGAGATATAGAGAAAACATTTGAAGTTTGTGGCTGCACGGAGGCACAACAAGTGCTCTATGCAAGTTATTTGTTGCAAGGTACTGCTTCCGAATGGTGGGAGATGAAAAGAGAAATGCTGATGTTAGAATTGGGATCCTTCGCCGTAGTGTCTTGGGAGCGGTTTAAAAAGGAATTTAATAATCGGTTCTTTCCTGCACATGTGAGGCAGCAAAAAGCTAAAGAATTTTCTAGCCTGGTTCAAGGAAATATGACAGTAGAGCAATATGCCCGAAAATTTGTGGAGCTTGGGCGATTTGCTCCTCATCTGATAGCCTCGGAGGAGATGCAAGCTGAGCGCTTCCAAGAGGGTCTGCGACCCGAGATACGCCGGATGGTGGTTTGCCTCCGGATTACTGTTTTCCAAGAATTGGTTGATTTGGCTATTATCGCAAAACGAGAAATTAATTTGAGCATGGGCTCCCCTACAAGTCAGAAAAGGCGGAGTTTTATTGGAGAAGGAAGTAGCTCTGGCTCACCTCAGAAATTCATACAGCGGACCGGGGCTCGACCACAAGCAGCCTCAGGAGTCCGTATAGGAGGTCAGATGCCCGTTTGCGGAAGGTGCAATAGAGCCCATGAAGGGGAGTGTTGGCAAAGTGGTAGGATTCAGTGTTACCGCTATGGCCAAGAGGGACATTTAGCTCGCGTGTGTCCTAGTAGAGTTCAAGAGAGCCGTGGAGGACGACGTAGTGGAAGGACTAATCAGAGGCAAGTAGCGCAGGCTCGGGTATATGCTGTTACCCCAGGGGAGGTGAATGATGAGGCACTAGCGACCCACGATGCTGGAGTAATTACAGGTATGGTTCTAAACTAATTTATGGATTTGATGTTTGGTTTGGTTTGGTTTTTCTTTATTTTGGATTTCATGGGTATGTGTGGTTGGTTCAGGAAGGGTGCGGTTGTATGATTTTTATGCTTGCACATTATTTGATTCGGGTGCATCTCAGTCATTTGTGTCTTCTACGTTCGCACGGATATGTAATTTGGTTACGGGACCCCTACCAAAATCATTAGTGGTGAGTCTTCCAAATGGTGAAATGATTTGTTGTTCTAAAGTTGCGTAGGGTTGTCCCTTGGATTTTGGTGGAAGGACACTTGATGCCGACTTAGTTGTATTCAAGTTGTTGGGATTTGATATTATTCTCGGCATGGATTGGTTGTATCGGTATTGTGCAAGTATTAATTGTAGAAGCCGTGTAATCAGCTTTCAACTCCCAGATAGCGAATATCTAGAGTTTATGGGGAGTAAATTAAAAGAAAAGCCGATGGTTATATCGGCAATTCAAGCGAAGAGAGATATTGCTTGTGGAGCGGACGCCTTTTTGGTTCAAGTGGTGTCTACGCCAATTGGGAAAAAGTCTTTAGCAAATATTCCAGTTGTAGAAGAATTTCCCGATGTGTTTGTAGATGATTTGCCGGTGTTACCTCCAGTCCGTGAGTTGGAGTTCGTAATTGATTTGGAACCTAGAGCGGCTCCTGTCCATAAAGCCCCTTACCGTATGGCACCAGCTGAGCTGAAGGAGTTGAAAGTCCAGTTGCAAGAGTTGGTAGACAACGGATTTATCCAGCCAAGCACGTCGCCTTGGGGTGCACCAGTTTTATTTGTTAAAAAGAAAGATGGCACTCTTAGAATGTGTATTGATTATCGGGAACTTAATAAAGTGACCATCAAGAATAAATATCCTCTCCCAAGAATTGACGGTTTATTTGATCAGCTTCAAGGAGCAGCTATCTTTTCGAAGATTGACTTGAGATCAGGATATTATCAGCTGCGAATAAGAGATAGAGATATACCCAAGACTGTTTTTCGATCAAGATACGGGCATTATGAATTTAAAGTGATGCCTTTTGGGTTGGCTAATGCCCCCGCAGCTTTCATGGATCTGATGAATCGGGTTTTTCGTCCTTACTTGGATTCTTTTGTGGTGGTCTTCATTGATGATATTTTAATTTATTCTCAGGATATTGAAGAGCATGCTTATCATCTTCGCTTAGTGCTTGGGAAGTTACAAGAGCACCAACTGTATGCGAAGCTTAGCAAATGTGAGTTTTGGCTGGAAGAAGTTAAATTTCTCGGGCATGTAATTTGCCGAGACGGTGTAGCAGTTGATCCCAGTAAGGTGGAAGCTATTTTATCATGGCAGCATCCTTCAACTGTGGCGAGATTTGAAGTTTCTTGGGACTTGCTGGATACTATAGAAGATTTGTGGAGGGATTTTCCCGTTTATCCGGACCTCTCACCGCTTTGACGAGAAAGAATGCAGAGTTTGTTTGGTCAGACAAGTGCGAGAGGAGTTTCCAGGAATTGAAGAACAGATTGACAACTGCGCCAGTATTAGCACTTCCAGAACCACATAAGCCGTTTGTAGTTTTTAGTGATGCATCTAAATTTGGTTTGGGATGTGTTCTCATGCAAGAAGGACGGGTTGTGGCTTATGCGTCTCGTCAACTGAAAGATCACGAGAAGAATTACCCGACACATGATTTAGAATTGGCTGCAATAGTATTTGCTCTTAAGATTTGGCGACACTATTTATATGGGGCTGTTTGCGAAGTCTACACCGATCACAAGAGTCTAAAGCATTTATTTTCTCAGAAGAATCTCAACATGAGACAAAGGCGATGGTTAGAGCTAATAAGTGATTATCAGTGTGAGATTAAATACCATCCAGGAAAAGCAAATGTAGTTGCTGATGCCTTGAGCCGGAAGTCACACTTAGAGGATGAAGCTTAATCTTCTGGAATGGATTCGATACTTTGCAGGATGAGAAGGCTCCTCATTGGAAGTTCACAACAGGAGGAAGTGATATCTTCAATTCTTGACATTCGAGTAGTTGATTTTGAAGAATTGAAGACTCTTCAGAGAAAAGACCCGAAGCTGTTGGACATTAGAAAGAGGGTCCGAAAATCTAGAGGGCCATTGCACTACAGTTTGGATAAAGATGGGATTCTTCGATTCCGAGATCGTAGAGTAATTCCTAAGAACTCAGAATTTAAGGAGCGAATTATGGCCGAGGCCCACACGGCTCCCTATTCCGTTCATCCTGGTAGCACAAAAATGATCGGGACTTAAAGAAAAATTATTGGTGGGAAGGAATGAAGAGGGATATTGCCTTGTATATTGAGAGATGTGACACTTGTCGTCAAGTCAAGGCCGAACACCAAAGACCAGCAGGTTTGCTTCAGCCTCTTCCTATTCCTGAATGGAAATGGGATGGCATCACCATGGATTTTGTAGTAGGCTTGCCGAGAACTCCCAGTTTAAAGAACTCAATTTGGGTGATTGTTGATCGACTGACTAAGTGTGCTCATTTCATACCGGTCAATAATACGGATTCTCTAGGAAAATTGACTCGCATGTATGTAAAAGAAATAGTGAGATTACATGGGATACCAAAGAGCATAGTGTCGGATCGGGATCCAAGGTTCACCTCCCATTTCTAGAAGAGTTTGCAGGCAGCTCTAGGTACTAAATTAAAGTTTAGTACTGCTTATCACCCCCAGACGGATGGCCAATCAGAGCGCACCATTCAAACTCTTGAAGATATGTTGCGAGCGTGTGCTATGGAATTTCAGGGGAGTTGGAAAAATCACGTGCCACTCATAGAATTCGCTTATAATAACAGCTTCCATGCATCCATCCAAATGGCTCCTTATGAACCTCTATATGGTAGAAAATGTAGATCACCCTTATGTTGGGATGAAGTCAGGGAGAAGAAAATAATTGGACCCGAGATAATTCAGGAAATGCAAGGTCAGATTCAGATTATAAGAGATAAAATGGCTGTAGCGCAAAGTCGTCAGAAGAGTTACGCGGATACCAAGAGGAGAGAATTGTCTTTCGAAGAAGGCGATTGGGTTTATCTCAGGGTCTCTCCCATGAAATGAGTTAAGCGTTTTGGGAAAAAGAAGAAGCTAGATTCGAGATATGTTGGACCTTTTCAAATTTTGGAGAAAGTAGGGTCCGTCACTTATAGAGTTGCATTGCCAGAATATTTTGGGGATATTCACGATGTATTTCATGTATCGTCTTTGAAGAAGAGCTTTGGACAACAAGAGCCCCGCTTTGTCAACCTAGAGTGTATGCAACTGCAACCTGATCTTACTTATGAAGTTGTACCGACGCAGATCATGGATTGGAAAGAGCAATAGTTGAGATCCAAGACGATACCTCTGGTGAAGGTGGCATGGGGAGATCCGTTGGCTCAAGATTTCTCCTGGGAGAGAGAAACGGTTTTAGCCCCGATTCGCCGCCGTCGCCCCACCTCCGGCCACCACCTCTTCACCACTTTATCACCGGCTCCTTGCCGTCCTAACCCACCCATTTCCGGCCTCAAACGGTCACCGGAGTAACTTCCATGAGCTCAACTCCGATTTGCACATTTTTTACTTCAACCGGCGTTTTCGCTGCCACCCACGGCCAAAACTAGTTTCCACTAGTTTCATAAACCTCCCTAGACCATTCCCTATCAATTTGGGGTCTTGGTTCATCCCCGTTCAAAAGTGGGTATTTTGCGACCCATGACTACAATGCATTTGCATTGTTACGTTGCTTTCCGCTCGCTGTTTGCTTCGCGCCGACCCTTCTAAAAATCCTATTTAGCGTTGTAAGTATTTTCCCAAACTTCGTTTTAGATTTAAATGTATTATTGCCTTTACAATAATTTATTTTTGTCATCTGGTTGGTTGTTGATTCCGGACTGAGTCCGAGGAGTTCGGGGGTTGGTATGGAATTGAGGACGGAGCTGTTTGTTGGTTGTTTGTGATGTTCGGGTTGTGTGGTTATTTTATGTGAATTTTATTTGCATGGTATTGAGCATACATGATCATGCGCATTTTATTGAAAAATGGTGTTATATGTGTAAACGGATTTTTTTTGGTGCGTGTGTCTCACGAGCCCGAGCCGGGATGGGTTATTATCTCGGTGGAGCTCCTTTGGTCACTCGGGAGCGTAATATACTGAGTGACGTCCCCTGAGTTGTCGTTGGACGACGGGAGCGGGACTAGGGGGTGCTTGGCTACGTACGCGCGAGAGGCGCGGAACCAGGCATCGCCCTACTCACTGACTCCGTGGCCCCTCTGCTGGCAGGGGCTAGAGGATGTTTGGCTACGTACGCGCGAGAGGCGCGGAACTGGACATCGCTCGTTTAGAGGATGTTTGGCTATGTACGCGCAGGGCGCGGAACTGGGCATCGCTTGATATGAAGCCAGGGCTTGCGGATGACCCCTAGGGGAGGTCATGGTGCATTCGATTAAGGAAAATATGGAAAGGATAGTTTGAGTTGGGTTTTAGGCCATTATGTGAGATAATGGCGAGTTATGATTTTAAAGGAAAGGTTTTGGGCCAAATGGGACTTTTGGCGTGTGTGGGAAAAATATGGTTTTGGGGACTTGTGCATTGGGCATAATTCATGCATATTGTTTGGGTTTTAATATGTTTATATCTTGCGTTGTTTGGATTTTACTTACCTGCGGTACCATTTTTGGTACCGTAGATTTTGATGCAGATCTTGATGATGAGGAGGCTGAGCCTGAGGAGGCGGCTCCGCCGGAGGAGTAGCTGGATGATCTTTAAGTATATTATGTTTGGCGATGTTTTTATTAATATGTATTTGGTTTGAAATGATGTTGAACTTGTAATATTTTAGTATGTATGTTTGAATCTGGTTTGTATTAACTAAGAAAAAAATTTTGGTACTTAAATATATGACTTATCTAACCGCTGCGTGTTTTTATTTGTACACATTTTGCTTGTGCACACACTTCTGGCACTTGGCGATGGGATGTGTGACCCGGGTTGTCATCATCCCGATGTCTCGACTTCCGCGTGGCTATATGTGGGAGTTGGGGGCGTCACAAGTAGCATTTGGTACTACTATGTTGAACCGGATTAACTTTTCCAAGCTCCTTTCCTCTTGGTGGTCCAATTCGTTTCTTTTTATTATAATGGTGCTTTTTCTTTCCAACTTCTTTGGTTATAAAATTAGCAGAGTAATGCCCTTGTTGTTTTAGTCTTACTTCCTCCTGAACTACCATACTTGCCAGCTCATTCACATTCCATTTATCCTTAATAGAATTATAATGCATCTGGAATGGACTATACTGAGGTGGCAATGAGTTCAGGATAAACTGAACAATAAAGGACTCCTCTACTTTCATTCCCAGGGTTTGTAATCTGGCGGCTATATTTGTCATTTCACGAATATGCTCTTGCATTCCTCTGGCTCCATCATATTTCATGGTGGTAAGTCTAGCCATCAGTGTTCCTGCTAAAGACTTATCTGCAGACTTAAATCTCTCCTCAGCATTTTCCAAAAATTTTTGGGCATCCTCAATACTAGGGAGTAAATTTTTAATATTTTTAGAAATGGTCATTTTCATGAACATTAGACTCAGCCTGTTTGTCTCTGGGACCTTGGGTCCGCAGAGTTTGTACTTCACTCTGCGGAGGTGGAGTTGTGTGGTCTATCTTAGACTGTGGTTTAAGATAGGTTTGTCTCTCAGACGTTTAGTCTGGAGGCTTTGGGCAAGACCTTATCAGCCGCAAAGAAATTTGTGGGTTGGAACGCGTGTATTTGTTTGATTTGACTTGTTTATTCAGGTCAATAGTTGTAATTGTCCGTTTTTCGTTGATGGAATATACATCTCTTTCAAAAAAAAAAAAAAACATGCATGTAACATTTAATAAAATTTAATACATATATTTAATAATAATAACATGCGTATAAATTTAGCATTAAAAATTTTTTTTATACATGTAAATAACATGTATATAAAATTAATAAATAAATAATAAAAAATGGATTTTTTTATAAATAAATAATATTAAAATAATAAAATAATATTTTAATCTAACCGGTCCGGTCCGGGTCAAACTCGGACTGAGACCCAAGTCAATTGGATATGTTGACTTGGGTCGGTGTACTGTACAGGCCTAGTTTCCCTTTTTTTTTTTGTTCTTTTATTGGGCTGGGCCACATCAGTGGCCCATAAGCCCGTTTGCTTCCTTAGACTTGGACTGGGCCAAGCCTAGTCGGCCCACATATTAACCTTTCTCAGAAACAAAAAAATAAAAAATAAAATAAAAACATTAACCAAAATGGGACTGGGCCAAAGCCCATGACCCAAGCCCAAACCCTTGATACACTTAAGAAAAACCCTAAGCCATTTATCCTTTCTTCTTCATCAAATTTCACAGCGCCGCACCTTATTAGAGTTGCTTTTCTTCTTCCTTAGGAAAAAACCAACGCCGCACCACTGCAGCAGCAGTTTACAAAAGAGAAAAAAAAAAAAAAAGAGTTTTGTGGGACGTCCAGGAAGGAGAAGACGGTATGGTGTCCAGCCACCTCCCTCTGCCAATGTCCACCTCCATTCAAACCCTTTTCTCTCTCTTTTTTTATTTATTTATTTATAGAGAATTGATTGATGTGGCCACTGGGCTTTGAAGCCCTCTTTGCCACCGTCACAGTGGCGTTGTGAAGGAGGTTCTCGGCCTCCTTCCGATGCAAAACACTAATCATTCCCCCCTTTTTTTTATTATTATTAACAAAAACCAGATGAAAACTACCGTGCAACATCATTCAGTTTCCATCTCAAATACTGTTTAGAATTTGTAAAATTGGGAGCAATTTCATATGCATAAATATACAGAAATTCACATATGCAATTTCACATAGATATATACAGATCATGAATATCATGCGACAATATTATATGCAGAATAAAAAATATAATTTTATGCATGTGTGGTGTTGATGCATAATATCAATACAAAGCAGTATATTTTTTTTATCTTTCACGACCAAAAAGAAATATCAAATTGATATACGGCATGTGCAATATTATATCGAGATCATAAAAAATCTATAACCTAAAGTTCTGATACCACATGTTAAATATTTTAACATGAATATTAATAAACGGATCTTTGATTTTATATGATCTATAATAATAAATAGTGACAAATAAATACATACTTTTCTCCATCAGTTCGATGAAGAAATAGATCTGATTATGAGGGAATGATCACCCTAACAACTTTGCCTCACAAGTGTCTCACGATGGCAAAAGGCACTCTAATGTTGTAGGTGAGAACCCTTTAACCCCTCAGTGCTGTTTATAGATTTCTGACCATCAAGAAATCTCAGAGTTTGTATCTGACTATAATTAGAGATATAGAGTTTTAATCTTATCTCTTAGAAGTTTTCTTATCCCGTTATCACTCATCTTTTATCTGATAAGTTTAAACTATTTCAAACTTTATTAAGATGGGTGTGTGGGACATAGAGTTTAAATAAAAACTCTTACAGGAGACACAATTTATAAAAATGTATATGCCAGCAGCATAGTGCTATTGTCAATGTTGTTGCCTTGAGTTACAAGTTTTTTTCTAATTAGGATGGAGTTGTCTCATGACATGGGCGCTAACTTCTAGTTCTTCACTGACAGCTTTTGGACCTGCAAGGTGCTCGATAAATAATGGAGGATGCTGGTCAGAAAGTGAACATGGAATAACTTTCTCTATTTAGTGCAAAGGTCAAGACCAAACAAAATCTAAAGAAGCCATGAGAGTGTTCTATTTAGTGCAGAGCCTTTGTTGAGATAGGTAGCTTCCATTTCCATGCAAAAACCAATACACAAATCTCAAATCTCCAGATATTCCTTTGAGTAAAGATTCTTCACATTTCAACAATTAACATTGCAACAGGCATTTCTTCCAAAAGTTAGTCTATATACAGTTCCCAATCCATATGCAAAGAATGTGAGCCATCAATTAACATAGCATTAAGATCATAATAGACTTCCTCAACAAAATCACTCAAGAGAGAGAACTTCTACCAATCTACCATTCCATAATTAATGTGATACAAAGCTTATGTCAAAAGTATATAGATGTAAAATTATTTTTGCTCGAGGGAAAATACTGCCAAGAATGAGAGTGAGCGTGAAGGCTTTAGATGTGGATCTTAAGAATGAAGAAGATGATCATCCAGAGATAATTGACATAGAATTACTGTTTTGATGGACTCCACATTATGCTCCGGCCCCTTAAGGAGGAAGATGATCCAGCATATCTATCAAAAATTTTGTATAATTTCTATCCATAAGTATAATGATACCGACACAATTATTTTACATTCAATTTTAGTACAATTGGTTATAAAAGAAAAAAAAATTCTAAGAGTGCTTCTATCTATATAATTACGTTACATATAAATTGCTTATTGCTTCATATTTCAGGATGCAAGCCTAAGGAGGCCTTGAAAGTGTTCAACTAGATGGTCAGGCACCAGGCTCTCCGTGTGTGCTTGATGAGAAGGTTTGTGGGATTCTGGTTAATGTGTTTTTTAGGGACGGGATGATTCTTGAGGCCTTGAAGATTTTGAGGGCAATGGTGGGTGTGAATTTGGTTCCAGAAAGAGGGTTTGGGAACTGGTTTTATCGGGGTTTATTGAGAGAGACAAGAATTAAGGAAGCAATATTGGAGTTGAATGAGGCTTTGGGTTCGATTAAGGAGATTGGCGACGATGAGGCTGTGAAGAATGTTGGGTATTTGCTGGATCACATGATTTCCATGATATGGACAGACTAGGATAGGTAAGCCATTGAGTTGCATTGATAGAATTGTTAGCATGCTGAAATTTAAATTTTCTTTGATTGTAAGTTTAGGAAAAACTTCTCCTTTATTCATGGACCTCAACGCATTCCTAATTATTTGCACTAATAATCAATTATTATTCAATGGTGTTTTGCACTTTTCCAATGTGAGAAGAAAGAAAATTACTTATTTCTTTTTATAATGTTGTGAGTAAAATGAAACTATTGGTGTTTGATGCTTGAATAAGATAGTGTTAGGATCGACAAGAGAAAAGAAAATATAAAGTGGACTTAATCGGACATGACACAAGCCTCCGCTTCATGACCCAAATCTCGTTGAAAATCTATCTAAAACTCACAATAATCCTTGTTCAGTCAAGTCATTCACCGAGCAACTACAAACAGAACCGAGATCTACACAAAGAAGCCCAATAACTAATTCTCTTCAGTCCTATTTGCTTTGACCTCGCTTTTGTTCTTTCTACCCTTGGTTAGCACCCTTCTTTCTTGGAAAGCCATAGGCTTTCTTTCGTATATGCAAACGTACTTTATTTTTTTGGTTTCAAAAACTGGTGACTCAATTTCTTCCTTTGGGTGGTTGTATAATTGAAAGGTATTGAGTATGAGTGTCAGTGTACTTAAGTGAATCTAACTTGAAAATTGTTCCTTATTCATATTGTAAGGGGATTTTCCCTCTCAAATGCTTTAGTAACAAGCCAAGAAGGGGGCATCAAAGGTAGCAAGGAAATGCCCAAACCAACCAAACGACCCTCCTCGAAGAAAAGTCACTAGGCCTTTACAGGGCACTTGGCCCGTGGACAAGGCCACAACTAGAGCAACCTTCGTGCTGGAAAGAAAAACTATGGGGACAGACGGGACTTGCTGCCCTAACATATCCCAATAACGCCTAGCCCCGAGAACCTGTACAAGTAGGTCGGCGAGAGATGCAGAGGGCCCTCGATCTCCTGACAGTGGGCATGAAGAGGCTCAACAATGATCACTCACAGGCCAAAGTCTAGTCAAAGAGCCACACTGCATTAGTGGTGCTACCCCAACCACTCCGCATTAAAGGATTCTGACTAAACTACAGTTGAAGTGACATGAACCCTCTAAGGCAAGGTATGGGTTGTCCCCACCAAAAAATCTGGTATAAAAGCCGACCCCTAGGTACGAGAACTCTCTCTTATTTCTCTAAACTCTCGCACAAACTACTAAGGAGATATACTAACTTAAGTATCAGAGACTCCCCGACCTTCACCAAGGCCACATTTATCTCTTTATATGTACGGGTGGGGACCAAGACCCAAGTTGTTGGAACGCGGCCCAAAGATGTAAGAAACACGACGTTAAAAGTGGTAGCGTTTGTGGGATTCTTATAAACTTCACATGTCCTTCATATGCCTACGACAACCCACTCTTAGACAACTTGAGGACAAGAAGAAACAACATCAACAAACATAAAGGCAAGGCTCACGGCGATGAAGCAATTGATAGGAAAGCTAATTAACAAAGTAGAGACCCTCTAAAAAAAGAATGCACTGGGTCCAAGCAACAGTGAGCACATAGAATCCAGAAATGCAGGAGGTGTAGGTAATACAGAGGAAGACAGAAGAAACATGCAGAACGAGCTATGTAACCTCAAAGAGAAACACAAAGAGGTGGCAAAAAAGATGGGGCACGTTGTCATCAGTAGACCAACTGCTCACTAGCACATGCCTACCCTATCTGTCTTGGTAGGCAGAACCCTTTGTGCGACTTATGTCAGGGTCAACTTCCTAGTGGTCAAAGCCTTCTTGTATGTAACACTCACAACACCATACTTGGCATACCTACCCTCAATAGCTTGAGGGGGTTGACGTCGACCTAACACTTGAAGATGAAGTTCCCAACCCCCTAGGGAGTAGGAGAAATTCAGGGAGAGTAGGTCATAGCATGAAAGTGTTACATACAAGAATTGAAGCCAAGTGATGGCGAGATGCATGTAATCCACCACTTGGACAATGGCCACATCCTCCCACAACTGATAGAGAGATTTGAGATGAACATGCACTCAAGAAGGTGGATCTTAATGAACTAATGGAGTTAATCTCCTTGTAGTTAGGCTGCCCGGAGGCTACAACTAGGATTAGTAGTGGAATGATACTCTAAATAAGGTGACCATGCAACAGCTCCTCACAAAACATCAGGATGTCATTACCTGGAATCTTGAGGACATGCCTGGAATCGACCTAGAGATTATAAAACACCACCTGAGTGTAGACCCAAAAGCCAAGGAAGTTAGGCAGAAATGTCAGAACTTCAGTTTTGAGAAAAATACCTCCATTGCCGTAGAAGTCGACCTATTACTTACAACAGGTTTCATATGGGAGGCACATTATCCAAACTGGTTGTCCAACATGGTGTTGCTAAAAAAGAAAAATGACAAGTGGAGAATGTGCATTGACTTTGCCAATTTGAAAAAAGCTTGCCCGAAGGATAGCTTCTCGCTACTCCACATTGATTTGATCATTGACTCCATGGCAGGTCATTGCATGCTTAACTTTATAGATGCCTACTTTGGGTACAACTAAATCTGCATGAACCCTGATGATGTAGAGAAGACTACGTCCATCAACGATCGGGAATTGTACTGCTACTTTGTCATGCCATTTGGATTAAAAAACACATGGGCCACCTACCAGTGACTGGTCAACCACATGTACAAGAATTAGATAGGGAGGAATGTGGAGGTCTATGTGTATGAGTATTTGGTCGGTGGAAAGTGGAGCTCCCGAACAACACCTTGTCGACCTCCAAGAAGCCTTTGTGGTATTACGGCAATACCAAATGAAACTAAACCCCACGAAGTGTTCCTTCGGTGTAGGCTCTAGGAAGTTTCTGGGTTTCTTGGTTTCAGAATGGGGAATAGATGCTAACCCAGAGAAAGTGGAAGCCATACTCCAAATGGCTCCTCCTTAAAGCATCAACGAAGTATAGAAACTAGTCGGATGGATAGCAGCCCTTAAAAGGTCTGTGTCGAGGTCCATCAACAAGTGCATACTGCTTTTTAAGGTAATGTGGAAAGCATGAGCATGGGATGACAAGTACGACCAAGCATTAAAGGCTCATATCTCACCAGCCCTCTACTACTTAGCCAACCCAAATGTGGAGTGACTTTGGTACTATACCTATCAGTCTTCCCACAGGCAGCTTCCTTGGCTCTGGTACATGATGAAAGGGGAATCCAATAGCCAATGTACTACACCAGCCAGGCTTACTGGGGAGCAGAGGCTAGATACCCATGGATAAAGCATCTCGCCTTCGCCTTAGTAGTGATCATCTGATGACTCTTTTCATTTTTCCAAGCTCATCCTGTGAAGTCCTAGCAAGTCTATGTTGACGATTCGTCATGCCCGGCTAGGGGGGAGTGAGGGTGCATATTGTTATAGATGTGGGCAAGGAGCATGATTACTTTATTAAGTTAGCATTGAAAACCACAAACAATGAGGTAGAGTATGAGGCACTGTTCTCTAGTCTAGTGATCGCCAATTTTTTGGGTACCGAAGAGGTAGAGATACAAGTCGATTAGGTAGTGGTCAATCAAGTATGAGAAGAAATTGCTACAAAGAGCGAGAAATTGAAGAAGTATCTAACACTAATAGAACATTGAACGCGTTCACTTTAAATACTTTCAAATCCAACAAATGTCAAGAGTCAAGAATCAAAGGAGGATAAGTTGGCGTGAACGGTGTCCGGGCAAGAAGATTCTCCTTTGCCAGAACAAATGGTGATCGGCACTGTCGAGATACCCGTTGTAGGAATTGAAATTTTAGAAGTAAAGCCGGTAGCCCCAGAATGGGCGTTAGATATTATCAAGTACATAGATGCTAAAGAGTTGCCCAGTAACAAATAGGAAGCTAGAAAGATCAGGAAAAGGGCAACACATTACACCCTACTTGAGGGAATCCTGTATAAAATGGGTTACTCCACACCTGTCCTAATGTGCATCTCATTTGAAGAAGCCTAATACACGCTAACAAAAGTATACGAAGGAATCTGAGGTGACCACTCCAGTGGAAAGGTGTTGGCAGGCAAAGTAATGAGGGTGTGATACTACTAGCTTTGTGCCCTCAGGATGCCGAGGAGTACCTACAGCAGTGCAAGAAATATCAGGAATACTCCAAAGTGCCTTATTGTCCATCGGAGGAACAAACATCAATCACCTCACCAAGCCTTTCGCCCAGTGGGGAATTGACCTAGTGAGCCCCCTCCCTCCAAGTAAAGGAGGAGTAAGATTTGTAGTGATGGTGATAGATTACTTCATTAAGTGGATAGAGGCAGAGGCGTTGGAACAATCACAGTAAGCAACATCACCCATTTCTTGTGGAAGACTGTCATCTGCATAGTTTGCATCCCTCGTGTTATCATATTAGATAATGAAAGGCAATTTGACTTTGACCACCACCGAGACTGGTGCCATGACTTAGGGATGAAATTCCAATACTCGTCTCCAGGACATCCTCAATCCAATAGGCAGGTGGATTGCATCTTCAGGAATAAATTATGTCTCGCCTAGCCACATCTCGACTCCTCCCTCCAGCAGCTTAATCTTCATCACCCACAACTTACCTTCCTGTGAGGCCCCAAAGGGATGGGTTGCACCTAAAGGCTGTTTTATCCCTCTTGTGAAGGAGAGCGGGCCCAGCCTTTGGTTGCTCGACACTTACCTTCATCGTGAGCGTCAACAGGCGAGAGCCAGTCTAATCCCAAACTACCTAGTAACTTACCTCCCCATGGCGCCCTAAAGGATGAGATGCACCTTAAGGCCATTGTATCCCTCCTGCAATGGACAGCAGGTCCAGCCTCTCGGCTGCTAGGCAACTTATCTCGATCTCCTCCATGGAGAAGAGTCAATTCCAAATTGCCAAGCAACTTACCTCCACGTGAGAGTTAATAGGTGGGCAGGCGGCTCGACCTCCCTCATGGGGGAAAGCGGGTCCAACCTCTCGGCTATTCGACAACTTACCTTGATCTCCATCACGGCAAAGAGGGAATCCAACTTCTCAACTATCCAACACTTACCTCCCTGCGAGGCCTCAAAGGGATGGGTTATGCCTAAAGGCTGCTTTATCCCTCTCGCGGCAGAGAGCTAGCCCGGCCTTCAATTGCAAAAGGCGAAACTCAACCCAAATTTAGTCAAAATGTGCCATTTTGCCCAGATGCCATCTAATGTAACCCCCTACCACCACCACCCCCCCCTTAAAACCTCACACCTTATAATTTCCCTTAAAAAAACCATAACCTCCAGCTGCTCTCGAGTCCCAACCTCTTCCTCGGCCGTGCAGAGTCCAACTACCGTGGCCAGATGCCCACCTTCGTTTCCAACATTCGGCCAGCCACTACGGTAAGCTTTCCTCTTTTCTCTTATTCTACCACACCGCTTTCCTATCTCTCTCTTTTCTCTCACTCTCACTCTTTGTGTTCTGGTTTACTCTGTTATCACCAATAGCTCCTTACGCCACCAGTGCACCACAATCGTTTGCATTCACCAAGTCACTTGAGGTAAGCTTTGTTCTTTCTATCATTTTCTTCTATTTATCCCTCAAAACAGAAGTTATTGCTTTAATTTTGTGAATTTCTTGTGTTTGTCAGTTATAAAATTTTGGATTTTATGGCTTAGAATGAGAGGAGTTTGCTCGGGCTATGCATGGATTTGGGGAATTTTGTGCTTACGGGGTTCGTTCGGAAATCATTAACAGTAAAGGAAGATCATATAGTATGTTTTAACCATCAATTGTTCATGCTTAATCATTAGTGATTAGTTTTCTAGGCCTTAACTGCTAAATTTTCCAGTTAAATAGAATCACTATTTGTAACAACTAGATTGGGATTGGATGAATGTAATGAAGAAGATGAATGAGAAATACTATAGTAAATTGTATTAATCTGTAAATTGATAGAGATAAATTGAGGCCTGCTTCGAGGGAGGTACCTCCAAATGCAGAAAGCAAAGAGTATTATGGAAAATAGCATAACTAACTCTATCAGAGACAGACCCTTAATACTACAGGAAGTAAAAAGACTAAAGTGCTATTTTAAAAGTCTATGGGCTTACAAATTATTACATCAAATAAATGAAAAGGAAAACACAATTGAAGCCCAGCTGGTTCGAAGTCCACGGTCCACAATCCTAGTTAGCTAAAGCCCATTGCTCTCTTCTATACGTACGGCCCATGAAGGCCCAAACCTATACTTAGTCCTTTAGGGTTTCCATCGACACTTTCCCTTCCAATTTATTCCTACAGTTCACAGTTCTTCACCCACACACCTCCATGTCCTTATCCTTCTCTTCTCCTCCATCGGTCACTATTAAGTCATGTAACAAATCCCCATCTCTTAGAGAACCTTGCCCACAAGGTGAGGGAAGTCCTCGCATAGCTATCGATAAGGCTCCCAGGAAGCTTCCTCTACGGGTTGTCCCTGCCAATGGACAAGTAGCTCGACTAAAGGTAGATTCTTTACTGTCCTCATCCTCCTTGTAATGATCTCCTCTGGTTCTGGCTTGAAAATGCCCTTGGAATTAACTGGTGGTAAGGTGGGTAGTGGGTTCACATTCTGGCCTAGTTTTTGTTTCAATTGAGATACATGAAAAACATTATGTATCTATGCAGTCCAAGGTAACTAGAGTCGGTAAGCAACCTCTCCAATTTTTTCTTAGATTTGGAAGGGGCCATAGTAATGAAGGGCTAGTTTAAAACTCTAGTTTTTATGGATCGAAGACTGTCGATATGGATGCAGTGATAAATAGACCCAATCCCCCACCTAGTAGTGATTCTCTTTGTGCTTTTTATCAGCATATTTCTTCATCCATTCCTGAGCCCTCACTAGATTTTGTTTTTAACAAATACCAAATGTGATCTCGTTGTTGCAATGTAATCTTCACCTCTGCAACTCTTGCTGTGTCTGGAAGATAGCTAGTCAGTTTAGGGGGCTTGTAGCCATAAAGGGACTCAAAGGGGGTAACTTTAGTTGAGTCATGCTGGGTTGAGTTATAACACCACTCAACCAAGGCAACCCAGGTGGACCAATCCTTAGGATTGTCACTGACATAGTTTCTTAGATAGTTCTCGACCCACTTATTTACTGCCTCTATCTGACCATCTGTTTAAGGATGGTAGGCAGTGTTGAAAGCCAGGTGAACACCCTATAATGAGAACAGTTCCCTCTAGAACTTGCTAGTGAATGTGGGGTCTCGATCTAAGACAATGGAATGGGCCATGGCATGTAGTTTGAAAATATGCTTTACAAATAGCTGTGCCACCACCTTAGCTGCGTAGGGATGGGAGATGGGTATAAAGTGGGCATATTTGGTATATCTATCCATGAATACCCATAAGGCATTAAATCCTTGAGAGGTTGGTGATCCTTCAACAAAGTCCGTGAAGATGTTTGTCCAAGGGTTGGAAGGGATCGGAAGGGGTTGTAGAAGGCCACTAGGGAATGTGTTGTCCACCTTTACTGTCTGACACGTGTCACAGCTTGCAGTTCCACCCCGATAGTAGTAAATTGAGAATTGGCTTGCTTCATGTGAGTTTTGGTCAACTTCTTGAAGGAATGGAAGTCCTTGTGCAACTTCTGGAGGTGTGTTCTGTCAGCCATTGATAAAGAGGGCAGGAAATGGTCTCTGGATAACACTTGTAACAACTAGATTGGGATTGGATGAATGTAATGAAGAAAATGAATGAGAAATACTGTAGGAAATTGTATTAATCTGTAAATTGATAGAGATAACCTGAGGCCTACTTTGAGGGAGGCACCTCCAAATGTAGAAAGCAAAGTATTCTGGAAAATAGCATAACTAACTCTGTCAGAGATAGACCCTTAATACTACTAGAAGTAAAAAGACTAAAGTGCCATTTTAAAAGTCTATGGGCTTACAAATCATTACATCAGATAAATGAAAGGGAAAACATAATTGAAGCCCAGCTGGTTCGAATTCCACGGTCCACAATCCTTGTTAGCTAAAGCTCGTTGCTCTCTTCTATACGTACGACCCATGAAGGCCCAAACCCATACTTAGTCCTCTAGGGTTCCCATCAACACTTTCCCTTCCAATTCATTCCTACACTTCATAGTTCTTCACCCACACGCCTACATGCCCTTATCCTTCTCTTCTCCTCCATTGGTCATTGTTAAGTCATGTAACACTATTCTTGTTTAATTAAAGTAAATTGATCAGAGACAATATTCTAAATTATTAGACGGATCCTTGAAATCTTAGTCGTTCTCCATATTGATTTATTTTATCATTTTAGTTGTATTATGTTACTTTAAAAATATTCATCTCAGTAATTTTCTCTTCTATTTGGTTACACGTTCTTTTTAATAATTTGTTTCATTGTTTAAGTTTATTTTGTTTGTCATATAAGTCAATCTCTGTGGATTCGACCATATTAGGTACTACAACAATGGTATACTTGCAGGTAAAACTGCTACGAACTTTTTGTTCACTAGTTTGAGTCAAAGTTTTGGACGTAACACTATGCATGGATTTGGGAATTTTTATGCTTACGGGGTTGATCTGAAATCATCAGTAGCAAAGGAAGACCAGGTGGTATGTCTTTGAACCCTATGTTAAAAAAGATAGAAAGTTTACCTTTTCCGAAAACATTGTCTACTGCCTTAACCAATTTTCATAGAAAATCCTAGTATTACATGAAATCTCTTAAGCCTCCAATATTTGATAGTATCTTGAAACTTCTAGTTAATCGACTTGGTGTTGTTGAGAATTGTTGAACCATTGATTTAAACAGCTATAAAAGGAGAACTGGAGTAGAAGTGTGTGCAAGCTGTGTGCAAAGTGTACATTTGTGAGCAAGATGTGGGTCTGTGTGTAAAAAGAGTGAGCATTAGGTGCCAAAGTGCTCTGTGTGCGCAAGGGTGTGGGAGTGTCAAAATGGGGAAAGCTAAAATGCTCTGAGTCCAGTTTGGTTACCAAACCCTCCTCAACTCACTTCATCTCATCATTATAACTTTCTTAAATCTCCATACACTTTTCCAAATTTCCATACAAAATATAATAAATAATTCAACTTTTTCAAATCCCAACACACTCATAATATTAAAAACTAATATCCAAATGCACCCTAGTTTTGTGTTTTATACAACCAAGTTTGGAAACAATGTGTGTTGTGTGTCTTGACCTTGAGTGATTTGTGATTGGCAGTATATTGCAAACAAATCATGTCATTGTCCATGAAAGAAGTAAGTTTGACCTTTGGGTCTTCATGATATCTAATGATATTTTATACTCAATATTTTTTTTATAAAGATTTTACACTCAATATACATTAAATTAGTTTGGTTGACTAGTTCTAGATGGTGCAGGCAAAGTACTCAAGAGTAGGGGCGGCCATTGAATATGTAGTGTTGCATCTAAAGGTGAAAGTATATAAATGGCCACACTTCTTTTTGCTGTCCAAACTTTATTCAAGCATAATTTAATTGTGAGTCTCTAATTTTCTGCCGTGGAACCTATGCTCCTTTATGTATTCCTAACTAATCTTTTCATATATTTTTTAGGCACAACTTGGAAGGTTGAACATTTGAAAATTTGTAACAGTTATTTTGTTTTGGTTCATTTGTTGGGATTATAAGTTTGTAATTTAATTTATTTTGGTGCATTTGGAAGTTTATAATTTGTTGTTGTTGGGAACATTTAATTTGGTTGGCACTTAGAAAATGTTGGATTTCTTTTGTTATCAGAATGGGAACTTAGAAAATGTTTGTTGTAGTAGTGGGAAGTAAATATAATTATGATGGGTGTGGATGTTTATTTTAGTGATTAGTTGGATGTAGATAATGGATGATGGGAGTACCTATAACAATATGACTTTCGTTTTATTTCTTATTTTTTATTTTTGAAAGCATGTTAGTACTTGTTTTTAGTTGTATTTTTTGTTATAATCAAAAGTGAATTTTTTAGTTTAGATTGTAATTCTTGGAAAAATTGAAATTTGAAAGCCCACACAATTTTTATTTTTTATTTTTTTTTTATTTTTTAAAAAGTAGGTCAAATGTGAAGTTAAAAAAGACAAAACAAAGGTCCAAAATTCGACTCCGCTCTGACAAGTCGAAGTCAGAGTCAGAGCGGAGGATGTGAAAGTTAGAGTCGGAGTCGGAGTTGAAGGTTGGCCATATCTACTTCAACTTGGTCAATGCTTGGGGCTAATTTTATCATTTCTTTGTAACAAAAGATTGAATTTCTACTAAAATACTTGGACAAGAAATTCAACTTAAATTTTTATTTCCCTCTAATCAAAAGAGATTAACTCCCTAAAAGAAGTTTCATTAATGAAAGAAATTAATTTTTTTAACAAAAAATTAGATTAAAATGACTTTATAAAGAGCAAGAATTTTTCCTTCCCAAGCAATGTGGGATCTCATACACCACCTACCCATATCCTTATCATATGAGGTATTACAATTTACCCCCTTAAATTCCCGACGTCTTCATCGAGCATGTCTGTTGTAGGTGGCACGGCTCAAGTCCCACATTTCTGGTTGGGATAAGCTCTGATAACATTTCTTGATTTGTGCGTGTCTTCCTTGCGTAGGGGCCATGCTAATCTTCTCTGTATTGTTCCAATTTTATCGGATGTCCCCAAATAAATTTCTTAAAACAAGAATTAAAATATAAAAGAATTGAAAAACAGTTAAAAGATCCATTATTAATTCAAAAAATTAACAATTTTAAAACTATAATTGAAAAAAAAGTATGCTCTAACTTGCCTAATGCTTTTTGAAATAGAAAAAAAACACATAATTGAATTATCTTATGAAAAAAGAATTTTTTGGAAAGAGTATTCTTACTAAAGGTAGACCAATTCAAATTCACAATAAATTATTAAAAATATGTAAAAAAGAAATTAATGATTTATTAACAAAATGATTAATTTGAAAAAATAATTCACCATAGAGTTGTTCTGTTTTGTATATTAAAAAACATGCAAAATTAGAAGGAGGAGTTCCTCAATTAGTTATCAACTATAAACTATTAAATAAATTATTACAATAGATTAGGTATCCGATTCTTAAAAAAAAGATTTATTATCTCGTCTTTATGATGCTCCTGTATTTTCAAAATTTGATATGAGAAGTGGATTTTGGCAAATCTAAATTGCTGAAAAAATCGATACAAAACAACATTTGCAGTCCCATTTGAATATTATGAATGGAATGTTATGCTATTTGGATTAAAAAATGCTCATAATGAATTTCAAAATATTATGAATGAAATATTTACTCATTTTTCAATAGTTTATATAGATGATGTATTAAATTTTTTTATCTAATTGAACAACATTGGAAACATTTAAATACTTTTGTTCAAATTATTAAACAAAAAAGATTAATTGTTTCATCACTTAAAATAAAATTATTCTAACACAAAATTAGATTTCCTGGACATAATATATATCAAGGAACTGTTACACCAATTAGTAGAACTATAGAATTTGCCAATAAATTTTCAGATGAAATAAAAGATAACCAACCATTAAAAGATTTTTAGAAAGTCTTAATTATGTTGCAGATTTTTATCAATCTCTCAAGCCATCATGTAAACCATTATTCAAAAGATTAAAAAAGAATCCACCTCCATGGACAAAAAAGCATACAAATATTATAAAACAAATTAAGTCCCATGTTAAGAAATTACCATGTTTATGACTCACATCTCCTCATACTTTTAAAATTGTTCAAACAGATACATCTATGAAACAAAAATTATCAAATGATTTTGAACAAATTATTAGATTCCATTTGGGATGTTGGAATTCTGCCCAAAAGAATTACATTACTATCAAAAACAAAATTTTAGCTATTATATTATGTATTTATAAATTTTAAGATAATTTGTTAAGTCAGAATTTTTTACTTAGAATAGATTGTGAATCAACCAAGGAAATTTTGATTAAAGATGTGAAAAACCTGGCTGCTAAACAAATATTTGCTAGATGGCAAGCTGTATTAAGTATTTTTTATTTTGATATTAAACATATTAAAAGAGAATCTAATTCTCTTCCTAATTTTCTATTTCAAGAATTCTTACAAGGAAAATCATGTCATCCTCAAAGTCAAGGATAAAGTCCAAATCTTCTTATGCTAGGCCACCACCTCTTCCTTATCCTTCACCTTGTACTTATGCAACTCCAAAATTATACTCAGTATTAGGGACATTACTAAAAAGCATTAGGTCGGCTCACAATCCATTCTCACCATTAGTTTCTCAGAATTTACTAACATACTCCAAGGTTGTTTCTCCTTCTTCCTCTACCCATTCTCAAATTATTAATCCTCCACTTTTATCTCAACATTCTACATCTCCTATTATCATCAAGTCTCACTAGCATCCAATCTTCCCTATTGAGTCTAAAATCCAACACCTGTCTGACGCTAAAAAATTACTCGATCCTTTTCTCTTACTAGACTGGCATTATGTTCCACAAAATATTAAGAAAACTTTGAGTTTTTATGAATTCAAATTAGTAGACATGGATTTCATTATTCTTTCTGAAATCCCTTGTTCTCTCCAAACTCAACCTTCTCCACCTTCATTCCAATTATTATTTTTCACAAAGTCACCATTAAGCAAGTTCTCACATTGGAACAATGGGAAAAAAGTTCCTATTTAACAAGAAAATTTTCTCAACCTTATGATCCTCCATATTATGATTATTATGATTATCAGCAAGTATGGACAAAAATGTTTAGACAAGGTAAAAATTTGCATCATTCATAGTTTCTCCATTTTGATAAATTACAAGAAATCAAAACGCTCACACGATGGTTTTTACTATAGTGGGATTATTATGGACCAAATCCCTTTTTTCTTCCTATCCATCTCCAAGAAAGTTTTTAAATTCTTGCTTCACAAAATGATTATCCACCATCATTAAAACATTGTTCGCCACTTCTTCTTTTATTTCTCAAAACAAAATTAAATTGAATTTATATATATAGTTACTATATATATACCGGCCAATTAAAAGATTGGTGGGATCATTATCTTTCACATGAACAAAGAGTAAGAATATTAACTCAATATAAACATGATGAAAATATGAAAAAAATAAAAAGAGAAGATGGTCAACAATTAGAAGATGTTGTTAATCCTTTAATATTTATACTAACCTAGCACTTGCTATTTTCTTTGCTTTATTGCTATTTTATTTGCAATTTTATTGCTTTTAATTTCATAATGAACTATCATCTTATTCATGCTGGTTTTCATGACCGTAATGAATTAATTTGTGTAGAATATAGTAGAAGACTTGAATTAAACCATTTAATGGAAAGAATAAAGCATCTTAAAGAAAAACAATTAAAAATAAGACTAGATCGTGTATATCAAAGTAGACAAGCAGCAATAGAAAAATTTGAAAATCATTGTAAATTCTTAAGAGAAGAAATTAAAAGTATAAGAAACTATCTAAGTATTCTTGCTTTATAAAAAAAAAAAAAAAATTTATTGATACAGAATTTTTAAACAACGATAACCTATATAAAAGAAAATGAAGTATATTAGGAGTCTTGTGTTGGTAAGCCATAAAAATATGTTGATCAGCCTATCTATGCTAGAGAAGCTTTAAGGGTGGTCCTAGTGGTATTCCCTCAAGATCTTGATCTATTTATTTCTCTTTGAATATAGGAAATCTTTATTTTAAAAAACCTGCCTCAATGAATTTTTTATTTAAATATGATGAATCCACTACTAGCATACCTATAGAATTTGAACCTAATAATATTAACTAAGAAAACTATAGTATAATAGACATAGAAATAAATTTACAAGACTGGAGAATTCCTAATATTCTTAAGAATCAAATATACAAACAATCTACTTTCTCTTATAAATTATTATTTCTTACCAATTATACTATTAAAACAGTAGAAAAAAATTTTAGTTTAAATAATGATTATGAATCATCACAATTATTAATAAAAGATGCTATTAAACACCATAAAGAACAAAAATATTCTTTTATACATATTGGATTAGTACAGATGGCCATAAAACCACTCACTAGAAGCAGATTAAATGCCTCAATATTACTCTATCTAAGAGACGAAAGACATTGTAATTTTCATGATTTATTACTTGAAATGGTAGAATCTAACCTGTTTCAAGGACCAGTTTATTTTAATTGTTATCTTCATTATTCACTTTCACTATTTGATACTAATATTTTACATACTTTAACATTAAATATTATAACAAATAGTTATCATATGATGAAAGGATTACATCCTTTAATTGTAGTACATAGAATCCATTATAAACTGATAAAAACAACATTAGAGCCACAAGCTTTTATTACCAGTCCAAAATGTTATACTTTATTATTACAATTTAGCACACCAAATTTTAGTATACAAATTTCTAAACAGATTAATTAGAATCAAATTACTCTCCCTAATGAATGGCAGTTAGAAAAAATTATTCCATTACTAAAAATAGAAAACAATTCCAAAAATGATCTAGATTATATAGATCAAAAAACGGATGGAATAATCCTAATTGCCTTTCAACCTTTTAGGAGATCATTATCACAATCACATTATTCTTCGTCAACACCTTCTAGTTATCATACACCAAAATCTGTTCTTACTTTAGTTTCTAGAAATAGATATCGAAATTTTGACACTCAAATCCAGGAAGTTATTCTTGGAAATATTATTGATATACTGATATATACTGTTAATTATCCTGATATAGAATCCACCTCTCAAAATCCCCAACAAGGAAAAAGACGTTCTTCTCTAACATATTCACAATTAGTTGGAGATGATACTCAAATATTCACCATGAGTAAAGAAGAATTTAAAGTTAATAATTTCTTAAACAACATTATATGAAAAAAGAAAATAAGCAAAAAAGATTAGTATTCTTTTCAACTTTCACAAAGATAGAAAGAGATTATATTCAAGAAAAATATTATGAGTACTTAGAAAATATACAAATTAATATACATTTCTTTACATGGTTTGAAGTATATAAATAAAATCAATTATCAACCATAAATAGAACTACTAATCAATGGATTAAAGAAGATAATAATCAAATTATTTATGAAAAATACCCTCCTTTTGAAGCTATTAAGTACAACTAAAGGAATACTCAAATATTAGCATCACCAATAAAGAAATATAATTCTATATCAGAAAGTAAAAATATTGACAATATAATCCAACAAATAATTATACTAATTTATATTTAAAAACCATGAGTAAATAATTAGAAATGATTGAATCCGAATATCTCCTATTAATTCTACTATTAAAATATCAAAAGAAACCCCTTTATTTATTTCACATGAAATTCCACCTCATTCAAAACCTAATTTTTCTAAAGTTAAAGGTTATTTATTAGAACAAATCTCTAATAAATTAGAGAAATTAAATATTACTAATACTGCATCTACTTCAAAATAACTTCATATTAATGTATTAAGTAAGACAGACTCACCTGTCTTATCTAATTCTAAAATTAATAATATTGAAAATCAATTTAAAAGTTTAGATTTACAAATAAATAAGATTAGAGGAGATTATGCTAATGAATATTCAGCTAGGGATGCTAAACGTCATGTTTCCATGACTCATAATTGGTATTCGAGGTCTACTCCACCGGATATGCAATTTAAAGAAACATAACATATAGGAAGATTCGTTTTTTCACCATATGTACTATATGAATAAAAAATAGATGGATTATTTGAATATAAAATATAAAATCATTTTCAAGAAATGATTATGATTACTAATGTTTGTAAAGGAAATGGAAATACAGATCATCAAGTAGCTTATATTATTGTTACAAGTTTCACTGGCTAATTAAAATGTTGGTGGAATCATTATCTTTCAAATGAACAAAGAATAAAAACATTAACTCAATCTAAACATGATGAAATGATGCAAATAATTAAAATCGAAGACGACCAATCATTAGAAGATGCTGTTAATACTTTAATATTTACATTAACCATGCATTTTGTTGGTGACCCTATTCAATTCAAAGAAAGAAGTAGTGATTTATTAATTAATTTAAGATGTCCTCAATTATCTGATTCAGTTGGTATAAAAATGTATTTCTAACTTAAGTTATGATAAAAAAATGACTGTCGACAACCATACTGGAAGGAAAAGTTTATAGTCAGACTTCCAAATTACTTCGCCCAAAATGTACGAGAATCATTATTAAACTCAGATGATACTATTGATTTTATTAATCTAAATATGGTGATATTATAACTAATATTAATAGAATTAGTTTAATTATGTGTAATAATTTAAGATTAAAAGAGTAAATAGAAAAAGAAAAGAAATTTGCTAAAAAAGAATTAGGTACATTTTGTGAACAGTTTGATTATACTCAATTATTGGCTTCTTATAGAAGACATAAAAATGGAAAAAGAATTTATAAGAATTATTCTAATAATAAACGAAAATATAATATAAAAAGACAAAAGATAAATAAATATATAATAAACCAATATAAAAATATAAAAATCTTAATAAAAAAATTAAATTGTTTATTATAAATGTGAAAAAATTGGGCATTACAAGTCAAATTGTAAGATCAAACAGCAAATTAATGAATTAAATATACCTGTAACATTAAAAAAAATTATTAAATACTTTTATAGTACCTTCAAATGAAGAAGAGAAAAACCTTTCAGAAGAAGAAATTTATCAATTAAAAGAATCTAGCCTCTCAGAATAATCTTTTGATAGTGAATTAGAAGAAAATGATGTACATGTTTGTAATTGCTTAGATAAGAATAATTGTATCTGCAACAAAACTATTAATGTTCTCTCCATATATATCGATATTATCTTAGAATTAATTGGTAAAATAAATTATCCATAAGAAATAAAAGATTATTTAATAAAACTAAAAGATACATTTACTATTAATACCACTTCAGGAACAGCACCATATAATTTTTCAGAAATAGTTAGTCAATTTAAAACAGAAAAACAAAAAGTCACATTACAAGACATACAATAAGAGATTAATGAAATAAAACAAGAAATTTGAAATTTGAAAGCTTATAATATTAAATGTGAAGTTTTAAATGAACAATTATTATAAGAAATTATATTATTAAAAATAGATAAAATTATTAATACTCCTAAAAAAGAATAAGGAGAAAGTTCAGCAATAATTATTAAAGATAAGACTGATAATTTTATTAATATCCTTGATAAAATAAATTTTCAAAAATGGAAACTGAAGTAACAGTCTCTATTAATCAAAAATTTTCTTTTACAATAATTGCGATATTAGACACAGGAGCATATTTAAACTACATACAAAAAGGTTTAATATCTTCCAAATATTTTGAAAAAACAAAAGAAACATTATTTCATGCCAATGGAACAAAATTAAATATATATTATAAATTATCTAATGCACATATTTGTAATAGGGTAATTTGCTTTAAACCAACATTCATTTTACTAATAAAAACATTAATACCAAAGCAATATTGAGAAATCTATTTCTTACCTTGCTTTACCCTTTCTTATTAATATAAGAAGGAATTACCATTAAGATACTTAGGTAATAAATTCAATTGGAAATTTTATTTCCTCTGGTTTTAAAAGAAATAAGATTAAAATAAAAGAAAACCAGATAAATTTCTTAAAACAAGAATTAAAATATAAAAGAATTGAAAAACAACTAAAAGATCCATTATTAATTCAAAAAATTAATAAATTCAAAATTATAATTGAAAAAGAAATATACTCCAATTTACCTAATACTTTTTGAAATAAAAAACAACATATAGTTGAATTATCTTATAAAAAGGAATTCTCTGAAAAGAATATTTCTATTAAAGCTAGACAAATTCAAATTCAAATGAATTATTAGAATTCTGTAAAAAAGAAATTAATTTATTAACAAAATGATTATAGGAAAAGCAAGTCACATGGAGTTGTGTTGCATTTTACGTTCAGGCAGAATTAGAAAAAGGAGTTTCTCGATTAGTCATTAATTATAAACCATTAAACAAAGTATTACAATGGAATAGGTACCCAATTTCTAATAAAAAAATATTTGTTATCTCGACTTTTTAATGATTTATTAAAAAATGCTTCTAGTGAATTTCAAAATAGTATGAATGAGATATTTACTCATTTTATTCACTTTTAAATAGTTTATATAGATGATGTATTAATCTTTTTCTTATCTATTGAACAACATTAGAAACATTTGAATACTTTTGTCCAAATTATTAAACAAAATGGATTAGTTGTTTGATTATCTAAAATAAAACTATTCCAAAATAAAATTAGATTTCTTGGACATGATATCTATCAAGGAACTATTATACCAATTAGTAGAGCAATATAATTTGCTAATAAATTTTCTGATGAAATAAAAGATAAGCAACAATTACAAAGATTTTTAAGAAGTCTTAGGTTGTGTTTGGCCACTTTGAAATTCTCATCTCAAAGATAAAATTCTCATCTCATCATTACAATTTACCCAAATCTCCATATAAAATATAATAAACTATTTAACTTTTTCAAATCTCAAAACAATAATAATATTAAAATATAATATTTTAATATTTTATCTTAAAATTTAAAATTTTCAAATGAAAATTCTCAGTGGCCAAGCAAATTATATTACAGATTTTTATCAATCTCTTAAGCCTTTATGTAAACCATTATTCAAAAGATTAAAAAAGAATCCACCCCCATGGATAGAAAAGCATACAAATATTATAAAACAAATTAAGTCTCATATTAAGAAATTATCATGTTTAGGGCTCATATCTCCTTATACTTTTCAAATTGTTGAAACTGATACTTCTGATCTTGGTTATGGAAGAATTACAAAACAAAAATTATCAACTGATTCTGAACAAATTATTATATTCCATTCAGAATGTTAAAATCCTACCCAAATAATTATAATACTATTAAAAAAGAAATTTTAGCTATTGTATTATATATTTCTAAATTTCAAGATGATTTGTTGGATAATTTTTTTTTTATACTTAAAATAGATTGCAAATCAACCAAAGAAATTTTGATTAAAGATGTAAAAAACCTGGCTGCAAAATAAATATTTACTAAATGACAAGTTATATTAAGTATATTTTTTTATTTATTTTGATATTGAACATATTAAATGAGAACTTAATTCTTTTCCTGATTTTTTATCCTGAGAATTCTTACAGGAAAAATCATGTTATCCTCAAAGTTAAGATTGAAATCCAAATCTTATTATGCTAGGACACCGGCCTTCTCCTCCATCTCTTTCACCTTGTTCTTTTGCAACTCCAAAACAATACACGGTATTGGAAACATTACCACAACCTATTAGGTCATCTTACAATCCATTCTCACCATTTTCTTCTCCAAAATTACCAACATACTCAGAACTTGTTTCTCCTTTTTCCTCTACTCTTTCTCAAATTATTAGTCCTCCATTATTATCTTAACCCTCCTCATCCTTCATTATCATTAAGACCCACTGGCATCCAGTTTTTCCTACTGAGTTTGAAATTCAGCACTTGTTTAATTCTCAAAAATTACTTGATGTCTTTCTCCTTCCATATTGGTATTATGTTCCACAAAATATTAAAAAAATCCAGCATTTTTATGAATTTATGTTAGTAGACACATATTCAATTATTATATTAGAAATCCATTGTTCTTCTCAAACTCAATCCTCTCCACCTGCATATCCAATTATTGCTTTTTATAAAATTTCTATTAAACAAGTACTTACCTTGGAACAATGGGGGAAAAAATTCCTTATTTGACAAGGAAATTTTCTCAACCTTATGATCCGCCATATTATGATTATTATGACTACTAGCAGGCATGGACAATTTTTTTTTTAAAACAAGACAAAAATTTGCAGTCATTCCTAGTTGCTCCATTTTGATAAATTACAAGGTATTAGAGCACTCCCACAATGGTTCTTACTATGCTGGCATTATTATGGACCTAAGCCTCTTTTTCTTCATATCCCTCTCCAAGAAAGTCTTAGCATTTTCTCAATACAAAATGTTTATCCACCCACATTAAAGCATAGTTCACCACTTCTTTTTTTTTTCTCAAAACAAAATCAAATTAGATTATGAAGTCGGAATATGTCATTAAACCTCATCCATTTCTCAAAAATATTATGTTCTTAACCCACCAAGTCTCTGTTAAATGGTGAGAAAAATATAATTATGATCATGTGTTAAAAATGCTTTCAAAAATTACCCTGAAAATTTAGTCCATATGAGTAGATTTCAGGCTCAATTAATATCCATTAATACCAGCAAAAAAATAATTGAAGAAATTAGTTGAGGTAATGTCACAAGTCTCAGACAATGATGGTGAAGAGGACCCACAACATCAAGTCAGATTATCTCTATTCCAATAATCCATATTATCACCAGCTAAACATGCCTCTCATTCTCAAGCTCAATAGGCCTCTCATTCTCAAGCTCAACAGGCCTCTCATTCTCAAGTTAACTCATCCTATCATCCAGTACATCTAATAGACTCTCAAGACCCATTTGATCTGGAACTCTCAAGACCCATTTGATCTGGAACTCGTAGATTATGATCCTTAGATTATGTGAATATTCCAGAAGATTATTACTTTTTCAATTATTCAACATTACAAATGAAAGTTGTCAGAAGTATTATCTCTTCAAAGAATAAAGACAAACAACTTCGTTCATTATTAGATTGTCTACTGTTCAAGGAAAAGATAAACAACTTTGTACATACTGTTCAATTCCATTTATTATTAGTTGACATATGAAGAGAATATGTTGGGCATGTATTATTAATAGTTATTGTTTTAGTGTCTATAAAAAGGAGTCTGTAAACAAAGGAAGGCATTCAAAAAACTCTCACATGAAGCTCTTCCCTTCAACTTTCACTTCCATAATACTCTCTCTCTTGTGAAAAACTTCGTTCATGTTTTTTGCTTTCAACTTTTCTAAGAATTAATATCCTTGTAAGTATTATGTTTTTAATAAAGTCAATTTTATCATTGCTATTTCCATCTTTTATATTTATTCATGCATATGGTCGGTTATACTGTCTGTATTAATTGTTGTCATGTATATGGCTAGTTATACTGCCTATTATTATTATTAATTATATATTTCTTGATATACGTTATTAGTATTGGAGCCATTTGATATTATATTGGAATTATATTATATTGTTGTTTTATTGCTTTAGTGTATGTCAAGTTTTATGATAAATTATTAATATATATATAAATATACTAAGTATATAGTAATATATATAGTAACAATATAAAGTAACGTATATAACTATATATAATATAGTAATATAATATAGTACTATAGCAATATAATTAGTTACGTTCGAACGTTACATAACATGGTCGAACGGTACGTGTATATGTATATATGTTGTGTGTCTGAACGGCTCAAGACATTTCCACCCAAAACTCCAACTTCTTTTGTCACACAAAAAGCTCCAACTCCGTTGCACACTACCGTCATTCGCTACCACAACGTTCACAAAAAGATTAGTGACCATTTAGTAACCATTTTTTCCCTTTTTTGTATTGTTTTTTGAAATAGATAGTGGGTTTCAAATTCAATGGTGGCCAGATTTCTAACATGCTTTTCTGTCCACCAAGAGTGGCCAATGGCCACTGTAAATAGTCTACACTTAATGTATATTTCATTTTTATGGTAGTCACGAAATTAAATAATTAAATCAGAAATGATTGAATCGCCATTTCTGTGTCGAAACGTTTAAACATTATTAAGGAACGTTCGAACACTTATCTTTATACTTGAATGTATGTTACTTTAGGTTTGAACGTTATTTGGAAATGTTTTCTCTACTTTTATATATATATATATATACACACACATGTATATATGTTTTTTTTAATTTATTTTTTATTAGCTTTATGATTTTGTCAGTTTTTAAAATGATGGGCCCTCCCTCGTGGTGGCCAATAATGGATTATTTTTTAATATTTTCAATTTTCAGTGATTTCTTAATTACTGTTTTTATAAAATATCTTTTTTTTTTTTAATTCTTCTACATATAATTACTTTTACTAGAGATATAATTTATTAAAATAATTATTTTATTTTAAAAAAATTTGAAAATAACGTGGAGCATGAGTACGCAAAAGGTAGAATATTTGTTTCTAAATTAACGATGAGACATTCCCATACTTGCTTAGGTCATTGAGACGAGTGCGAGTGCGAGTGCGATTGCGATAGCGGCAGCGGCTAGGTTTGTCTTCGTGTTTCTCCAATCGTTGGGTTTTCGCTTGAAGAGCTATGGAGACGGACGACGACATGGGTACGGACGACATGGGTCTTGAGGAATTGTTTGGTTACGACAAGCTGGAAAGAGAATTAATCCTCAGCCATAACAATTATTCTCCACCTTCGCCGCGACTTAACGCGCTAAATGAGATCCGTGATGAGATGACACGATAGACGAACAAGTTTTGAAGAGTGACGTGAGTCTGACTACATTTGATCCGATCTTCTATTATCATTTTCTGCG
>QGSO01002585.1:0-15052 GCA_011037825.1 Carya cathayensis | reverse complement strand
CAATACAAGGAGTAGATACAAAATCAGCCAAGGGAGGCATCCAGATCCACGGAGTGACTCAACGGAGCCCCCGTCGCGAGCATCCGGGTCCACTGGGCACCTGGGGGGGTCGACCCCAACACCTCCAAAGCCAATATCCTCAAGGTCCACCACCCCCCCCTCCCCCGGGTGATGCCCTAGGGAGGGTGGCCCGCGGGAGCTTAGTCTTTGGTAGAAAAGCCATCTGGGATCATTGCTTAGCTAATTTCGCCACCGTGATTGAGGGCAGCAGGATTGGTATCGAGTTCTTTGAGGTTGACAACCCTTAAGTGCGCCTCCAGTGTGTGAGAATTCGCTTAAGGATTTGAAATAACATGATCCCATATCCTCTTAAGGCCTTAAAGGTACCCGTACGCCCAAGCCTTGTCACGATTGAAAGGGCCTTTCCCAACTAATCACCCATGCAAGTGGCGACCTCCCGCACCTGAGTAAAGTCGCTACGAAGGTCCTCGATAACTACATCCTGGGCGGTAACCCTCCGCGAAGCTGCCCCCAACTCCTTCAGCACCTCCTCCACCCTAGCCTTCTCCTGGTTGGCCGTGGCCTAAGCAGTAGACAATGAGTCCTCTTGGTCTTTCCAGGTGGTCGATAGGGACGAATACTCCCCCTCCAACAGCATGAACTGTTGAGCTTCAACGTCCCAAAGGCCACTCAGTTCCTCATTCTCTGCCTGAAGTTAGCTCAACGACTCTTGAGCCCAGACAGCCCATTCCTTCACCATTGCCAGCTCTTCCTCCAAACACTTTCTCTCCTCCCTCACTCCGCTCACATAGTGGAGAGTCATCAACACCATAGAGCGAAGTACCCAATTCTGAGCCTCGATTGCCTCTTGGTTGCTCACGATAAAGTTGGCCAACATATTAGCTCCGTACAACCTGCCACGACAGACGATGAGAGAGTTAAAATAAGAAAGCAAAGGGAGACGAACAAAACAAGAAAAGAGCGAGTCAGAGTGAAGAAAACCTCAGAGAGAAAGGCCCACAAAGATCTGGCTATCCGCTCCAGAGCCTCAGCCTGCACACTCCCAACTTTGAGACGAGGGGATGTGGAAAGCCTCAGCCGAGCAACTTGTAGGAGATGATCGTTAGTCCACCCTAGTACTCCCAACGTTGCCCAAAGCCTCCCTGTCTGGTCCTCAGGTTTAAGGGTCGGGAAGACCCTCGGTCGTGGGCTGTGAATCCTTCTAGAAAGTGAGTGATCATTCCCCACTTCAAAAACATGCGGGTTGCCCTCCTTAGGTCTCACAACGGTGGCTGGAACCCCCAATCGGTTATTGAGGAAGATATAAGAGACTCGATTTCCATTTGCTGAGCCTCCGTGACCAACCCATTGGTAGACCCAACTGGGGTTTGAATAGCAACAATTGCACCATGATACTGCTTGCAGGAGCTACGCCACATGAAGGCCCTCGAACAGACACATTCCCCTCGACAGGGCTGGACCCTTCTGTGAAGTCCCTAGAGGGATCTTTAGAGACTTGATCCCTAGCCGTGGATTGGGTGGTGGATGCCGAAGAGGGAGTCATCTCTACATTGGCGTCAGGAGTCAGCTCGACCATGGAAGACAGGCGAGGAACCTTGTCCAAAAGGGTCCCCTAGAAGTGCATTTGGAGCAAGTTACCCCTTTGAGTCCTATCCCGAGGCCCTGCAGGCATGATAGGAGCCTCTGAATTAGCAACCACCATAGGTTCGACAATTAGAGCAACAAACGAAGGAGGAGTGGCCGGCATGCCAAGGCCAAAGAATTGTCCTTCCCCTAGCCTATAGGTGGGATCCACGGGAGACATTCGAGAGACTAGACTCTGAACAGGCATCACAGGCCTCGGTTGCTAGGTGTCCACCGCCCTTGTCGATTAACTTGGAGGAGACGAAGGGTCACTACAGCCAGTCCTTGACTAGACACAAAGAAGAACTTGCTAGTCCAATCCACGATATTGCGATATCACTGCTCCAATACGACGAGGGCATTTGTCACCCCAAAACTGCAAATGTCCCCGACGCCCTTTTTCATATTGTGGGTCAGGAGGAATTCACGATAGCTCATGTCAGCGTGCTTCAGATCAGACTTCAACAACACACGCCGCCATAGGACGCAGCAGCATATCAGTATCCACCAAGCATTCAAATAAAGTTAGGCAAGAGCTAGCCCAAGGTGGTCTAGAATCTCCTGGACAGGGCAGGGAAAGGGTAACCTTAACCCACAGTAGAACATACTAGGAAGAGAGTGACGGGCGGTGTGAAACCATCAGCATCAACAGCACCCCCCCTCCCCCCCGGGGTCCAGAATTTTCAAAGAACACTGTGTTAGGGACACGATAATGGAGATCAACGATTGTAGAAAGTGGCGAGAGGCCTTTGTGTGCCAGCATCAACTGGCGTAGCCAGGCTTCAGAACACCAGCCTCAGGCTGGTTTGGCTCATCAAAGTTCATAGGCTCAGCGGACCTTTTGGCAACCATTTGGAGTAAGATCGATGAGGGAGACGAAGGAAAGGATAGAAACACGAATGGAAAGCAAATGAAGTGCAAAGGGGAGCGGCAAAAGCAAGACAAAACTTATGTAGGGGAGAGGCGGTTGACCTTCCACCTTCCGAAAAATGAATGTGGAAGGTGAAACGGTTCAAATCCTACATACACACAATGTAGTGCGAAGAAGAAGAAACCGCCTAACAACCATTATTGCGAAGGGAACAGAACTGCCACCAACGAGTATCGAGATTCAATCTTCGGGGACTGTGTCAGAGAAGTTGGAAAGTGGAGTATGGCCTATGGAATCAAGCGATGAAAGGGGGCAAAAAGGCCCGACACGTGGAAGGATCAAGGGATAGAGGCATCATCTCACCCCGGCCAGATGGGTATAAGGCAGTAGTAGTAGTGAAAAGAAAGGGAAGAAGAAAAATTCACATCGGCCTAACCCGATGAAAATTGGTAGAGTAACTGTTAGAGGGTTTTTTCCCGGGCCCAAAAAGCCCAGAGGCCGAGACCAATACCCAGGGGCCCATTGATTGAGCTGAGTTATTGCATTTTTAATGCTTTTGGAACCAATATATATTAATTCTTTCATTACTTTATCATTGGTTTTATATGGAAAAATGAATAAATCAAAGTTGTGATTTTAATTGATTAAAAGCATGAATTTCTGCTTTAATTTTACCAACTGTTGATTACTATGGATTATGGTACATATCGCTCGAGCGGCAGGTTCTGGCCGCTCGAGTGAAGTTAGACAGATTCAAATGCTCGACTTCTGCTTGACAGTGGGCTCGAGCGGGTTGTGGGAAAAGAGATCGCTCGAGCGGAGGCATTTGGCCACTCAAGCAAATTTAGGCAGAGTCAAACGCTCGATATTCGCTCGACACATCGCTCGAGCGAATTTAGGCAAAGTCGAACGCTCGATGTTCACTCGACACTCCGCTTGAGCGAATATCGTATTTTACAGATTAGGGTTTATTCCGCCATCAGAGTGTATAAAAGATTTTTTAGATCTTATGGCCAACCTTTGGCCTTGGAAAACTCTGGTTTTGATTAGAGAAACACTTAGAATTCATTTTTCCATCGATTTTCATTCAGATTCAGAGAGGAGGATTCATACAATCGATCATTCACGCAGCTACACAATTTCCACTGGATCATTCACTCACACTGCAGCAGATTGAAGAACTCCTTGAGGGGTCCAATTGCCACTACAGCTCAGCCTCCTCCACCGCTTCGAATCTTCATCTCTACTCAATTGGCTTGATCTTTTTAATTCCCTACTTGCTATTTCATTTCAGTTTTAAGTTTCTGAATTATTTTGGAGATTTTTTATTTAGACGTTTGAGTAATTTAATTGTTATTCATTTAGTTCATGTTATTTATTTTTCCCGTTTCGTTAAGCTTTAATTTTAATAGTGATTACAATTACTGTGGTTTAATTTGAGAATTTGTGATTTCAATACAATGATAAACCCTAGAACATTGATTTTGGGGCTTTTCAATTTTCAATGCATGTTTTGTCAATTAGTTTCTATTCTAGTTTAATTCTTAATTTAGTCTTATTAATTTCTGAGTTTAATCTATTAGTCCTTTACTTTTCAACCCGACAATCAAAATCTAAAAACATGAATCTAGTCCATGACTAGTACCCTCTTCCATTCATTGCACATACCATCATTTTATTTTCTCTTTGTGAAGTTTTTCACATTTTTCAATGAGTTTGATTTTTAAGTAATTTTCCTTGAGGAGACGATCTAGGAATTTATTCCTAATTATTACACGACATCCTCCTACACTTGGGATAGCTTTAGTGCTACTCATTTTTGAGTGAGTCAAGTTTTTTGCATCATTGTCGGGGAAAGTAGTTTAACTTAAATTTAAACTCGTTATTTTTGTTATGCTCTTTAAACTGATGTTTCATGTCATGGGTGAGAGACAGTTCAAATAGGTTGCTTAGAGTCACATCGAGTGTTGAGAGTAGTATACACAGCTTGGAGATAGATAGTTCTTCTGTCTTTTCTATGAGTGAATCAGGTGAGGAAATTGAAATTGAACCAGAAAACATGGCTGCACCTGCACCACGCACTCTTAAGAATTATTTGCAACCTACTTGCACCACTACACCTTCATGCATAGTTTTACCTGAATATGCATCTAATTTCTCTATTAAGCATGATATGATGTCAGTGATACCTCAGTTCCACGAGATGGATTCTGAGAGTCCTTACCAGCACTTGACAGATTTTGAGTTGGCTTGCACTACTTTTATTACTAGGGTTGTTACTGATGAATTTATTAGACTTCGTTTATTTCCTTTCTCTTTAAAGGATAAAGCGAAGATTTGGTTTAATTCTTTGAGACCTAATTCTATTTCTAGTTGGTCTGATATGCAGTGTGAATTCTTACAAAAAAATTTTCCTTTCCAGAGAACTCAATTTTTACAAGAGCAAATCAGCCAGTTCAATCAGAGACCTGATGAGACCTTTCAAGCTAGTTGGGAAAAATTTAAAAATTTGGTGAACATTTGTCCACATCATGGTTTTGAATCTTGGAGGCTGGTAAGCTATTTTTACACTGGTCTCACTCCAGAATGCAAGCAGTTTGTTCAGACAATGTGCAATGGGGAGTTCTTCAGCAAGGAACCTGATGAAGCACTATCATTTTTTGACTACCTTGTTGAGAGCGCACAACAGTGGAACACTCGTACTGATTGAGTGCCATTAGCAGCACAGCCATTGAGGGCTATTTTTGGAGGGGATAGATATGAGTTTAAGGAAGACACTGATGTTCAAGCCCGAATAGCTGCATTGACTAGAAGTCTGGAGGTCATGGAAATGGAAAAAGTGAAAGCCATGAAAGTAGTAGAGGCATGTTCTATATGTGCTGATTCAAACCATAAGACCCAAGACTGCCCAATTATGCCAGTATTTCAAGAAAGTGGGTCTGAGCAGATGCAATCAGCTAACTGGGTCAATAGAGCATAGAATCAGCCTTTCTCCAACACATATAATCCAGGGTGGAGGAATCACCCAAATTTCTCATGGAGAAATGATCAGCCTAGTCGGTCCCCACCACCTCAGCAGCAGCCATTTCATCAAGGTGCTCCTCAGCACCAGTTTCCGCCATATCAGAATTCTCAGAGCTATCTTTTTGTAGCTCATCCTGGATTTCAGCCTCATGTAGCTACACAGAGTTCTCAACCTTCATCATTTGCAAAGAAGACTCTAGATGACAGTATGGCACAGATGGCCAATACATTTCAGCAATTCATGCAGATTCAGGCCACCACAAATAATTAGAACACTCAGGCCATAAATGAGTTGAGAGGCACTATTAATAAGATGAGCACGACCTTGAGCACCCTAGAGAAAGGAAAATTTCCAGCACAGCCTCAGCCTAATCCTCGAGTATATAGGCAACAACAACAGCAAGTGCATAATGTCTCAGGGGATGTTATTGAGACAGCGAAGGCAGTTCTTACTTTGAGAAGTGGGAAGGAAGTTCTCCAACCAGAGATGCCTATAGACACACAGGTAGTTGCTCCTACACCTGAAGATGTAACAGAGACTGATGAAGTTGAGAAAGAACTAGAGATAGTAAGACCAGAGCTGAAGAAACCTGTGAGTGCAGATGCTGAGACTAGTAAGGGATACCAACTTGTGATTCCCTATCCTCAGAGATTGGCAGCTGGCCAAAAGAACAAATACCACACGGAGATTCAAGAAATTTTCAAGCAAGTGAAGATCAATACTCCACTCTTGGATGCCATACAACAAGTGCATTCGTATGCAAAATTTTTGAAGGACTTGTGGACAGTGAAGAGGAAGCTGAATGTAAAGAAGAAAGCCTTTCTAACGAAGCAAGTTAGTGCATTGATATTGAGTGAGACTCCTCAGAAGTTTGGAGAGATCCCGGCTCCCCCAACATTTCTATTATGATCGGTGAATCACGCATTGGGAGAGCTTTACTTGATTTGGGGAGTAGTGTGAACTTGCTACCATTCTCAGTATACGAGCAGTTGGGATTGGGTGAGCTATAAAAGACCTCTATCATGTTACAGTTGGCTGACAGATCAGTTAAGGTACCGAGGGGTATTGTAGAGGACGTGTTGGTCCAGGTGGACAAATTCTACTACCTAGTGAATTTTGTGGTTCTTGATATGCAGCAGCCAGTCTCCACTATTTACCAAGATCCTGTCATCCTAGGAAGACCATTCCTACCTACATAAAATGCTTTGATCAATTGCAGAAGTGGAGTTTTGAAGCTTATCTTTGGGAACATGGCACTTGAGTTGAATGTTTTCAACGCTTGCAAGATGCCAGCACATTTTGATGACACAAGTGATTTGAATGCTGTGGAGAGTTTGACACCAACAGAGTTTATTTGCTCAACTTCTCCCTTCTCTGATGATGATTATATTTTTCAGACACCTGAATTTTTACTTGATGAGAAAATTGATCATACCAATGAAGATGATTTTGATTTTTTTGATTGTTTTGCAGATTCTTCTTTACCACTTGAAGTACAATTTGCGGGAGCAAGATGGAAACCCCAGTTTGAAGCTCTACCACCACCAGACATGCTTAAATCTTCAGAGGAAGAAGTTCCCCAGTTGGAACTGAAACCACTTCCTCAAGATTTAAAGTATGTATTTCTTGGTCCTGAAGAAGGCACTTTTCCGGTTGTGATTTCCTCGAAGCTAAATCAGAAGGATGAAGCCCAGTTGATTGAAGTATTAAGAAAGCATCGAGGCGCAATTGGTTGGACAATAGCCGACATCAAAGGCATTGATGCCGCTGTATGTACCCACAGAATCCATCTTGAAGACGATGCTAGACCGGTTCATGATGCTCAACGTAGGCTCAATCCTACCATAAAGGAAGTTGTGAAAGAGGAACTGCTTAAGTTGCTCGCAGTGGGTATCATTTACCCCATCTCAGACAGTAAGTGGGTAAGTCCAACTCAAGTGGTACCAAAACAATCTGGTTTAACTGTTGTCAAAAATGATAAAAATGAGTTGATTCCAACTAAATTGGTTACTGGCTGGAGAATGTGCATTGATTATAGAAAACTTAATTCAGCCAGTAGGAAGGATCATTTTCCTTTACCATTCTTGGATCAAATTTTAGAAAGAGTGGCTGGTAATGCATATTATTGTTTCTTGGATGGCTATTCTGGTTATTATCAAATTGTGTAGCGCCTGAGGATCAGGAGAAAACCACTTTCACCTGTCCTTTTGGCACTTTTGCTTTTACTAGAATGCCTTTTGGTTTGTGTAATGCTCCAGCTACTTTTCAGAGATGCATGATGAGTATTTTTTCTGACATGATTGATGATATTTGTGAAATATTCATGGATGATTTCTCTGTTTTTGGAAAATCCTTTGAGAGTTGTTTGCATAATTTGGCACGTATTCTCCAGAGATGTGAGGAAAAAAATCTTTTACTTAATTGGGAGAAATGCCAATTTATGGTTACTCAGGGCATTGTATTGGGACATATTGTTTCTTCTGAGGGTATAAAGGTTGACAAGGCTAAAATTGAATTAATATCTAAACTTCCTATCCCTAGGACAGTTAGGGATATTCGTTCTTTTCTTGGTCATGCTGGCTTTTATAGGCGGTTTATTCAAGGGTTTAGTTCTATTGCAAAACCTTTGTGCACTCTTTTACAAAATGATATTGAATTTGTTTGGACAGATGAGTGCCAAAAAGCTTTTGATACCCTTAAAAAGTCGCTTACTACTGCCCTTATTGTGAAACCCCCGTAGTGGGACCTTCCCTTTGAAATTATGACAGATGCTAGTGATTATGCCTTAGGAGCTGTTTTGGGACAGCGGGTGGATAATAGGCCATTTGTGATTTATTATGCTAGTAGAACCTTGAATGATGCCCAGAAAAATTATACCACTACTGAAAAAGAATTGCTTGCAGTGGTTTTTGCACTTGATAAATTTTGGACTTATATTCTTAGTTCTCCTATTACTATTTTCACTGACCACTCTGTTCTTAAGTATTTTTTGGCTAAGAAAGATGCAAAACCACGCTTGATTCGCTGGATTCTATTACTTCAAGAATTCAACATCAACATTAAGGATAAGAAAGGAGTTGAAAACGTGGTAGCTGACCACCTCTCTAGATTGTCATCATCTCCTTCTTCAAATGTCAGCCTTTCTCTTGATGATAGTTTCCCGGATGAGCAGCTGTTTGTGGTTGATAGAGCTTCCTGGTATGCTGACATAGTCAATTATCTGGTGACTGAGCGAATGCCTTCTGAATGGTCCACCCAAGATAAGTGTCTGTTTCTCTCTGAGGTACGACACTTTTACTTTGATGATCCATATCTTTTTAAATATTGTTCGGACCAATTGATTCGAAGATGCATTCCTGATGATGAATTTTATTCGGTTTTGAGATTTTATCATATGGGTGCATGTGGCGGTCATTTTTCAGAAAAGAAAACAGTTTCAAAAATTTTGCAAAGCGGTTTTTACTGGCCTTCCATGTTTAAAGATGCTTATAATTTTTGCAAGGCCTGTGAGCCTTGTCAAAAATTGGGATCCATTAGCAAAAGAGACATGATGCGTCTTTCCCCTATTCTTACTTCAGAAATTTTTGATTGTTGGGGAATAGACTTCATGGGACCTTTTCCGGTTTCTTTTGGAAACACATATATTTTATTAGCTGTGGATTATGTTTCAAAATGGGTGGAGGTCATTGCTTGCAAAACAAATGACCATCATGTTGTCTTGAAATTTTTGCAATCTTTGTTTGCTCGTTTTGGCATGCCAAAAGTTATTATAAGTGATGGGGGTTCTCATTTTTGCAATAAACCATTTTCTACACTCATGAAGAAATATGGCATCACACACAGAGTTTCTACCCCTTATCACCCTCAAACAAATGGGCAAGCTGAATTGGCAAACAGAGATAAAAATTATTTTAGAGAAAACCATCAAGCCTAATAGGAAAGATTGGTCAGTTAAACTTCTTGATGCTTTGTCGGCTTATAGGACAGCTTTTAAAACAAATCTAGGGATGTCTCCTTATCAATTAGTTTATGGTAAAGCTTGTCATTTACCTATTGATATTCAGTATCGAGCTCTTTGGGCCATAAAACATGTTAACATGTCACTTGATGAAGCTTCAGGGTTGTGAAAATTGCAGATCAATGAATTGGATGAAGCTCGTCGGAATGCTTATGACAATGCTCAGCTTGCAAAGGAACGGATGAAAATTCTGCATGATCAAAAAATTCATCCAAAGCATTTCACACTTGACCAGGAAGTTCTCCTTTACAATTCTCGCTTACATATTTTTCCTGGTAACTTGAAATCCCGATGGAGTGGGCCGTACATTGTAAAGACCGTTCATCCTCATGGTGCGGTAGACATTGTCAATTTGAAGAATGGTAATAGTTTCACTGTCAACGGATAATGTCTAAAGTCATTTCTGAAGGTTTTTGATCCACATGAAGAGATCTTGCTTGTGCAAGACCCCAGGGAAGTGTTTTGAGTTGTTTTTCCTTCTTCACAGTTTTCTTTACTTGCATTTTTTTTTATTTGTTATTTTGCTTTGATTTTAGAATTCATGTTGATTGTTTGTTTTGCTTGCTTAGTTCTGTGCACTTTGTTTTCATTCGTTCAACTTATTGAGGACTATGTCTCTCACTAGTTAGGGGGTAGCATGTGTGCACAGTTTCAAAAAATAAAAAATATAAAAAAATAAGATTTGTGAACTTTGAGCATCTTGGTGGAGTAGTTGAGCGGGATCATTTGTGAAGATTTATTTTCAAGCTTAAACATAGAGCATGATTTTTGATGCATCATATTTTGTTGATATGTGGCTTGAAACAACTCAAAACGAAAGGCAAATTTTGAAGGACATTTTGCACATGCTTAGGCCTGTAGTGTTCCTTATTTACCATTCATTGATTTAACACTGGAAAAGTAAACTGCAGGACTACCGAGCCATGCCAAAAAGAAAAAGAGAAAAAAAAAAGAAAAAGATTTCAAAAGATTAGAATGAAAAGAAAAGAAGAAAAGAAAAAAAAAAGGAAAAAAAAAAAAGAGAGAAAAGGAATAAAGGCGACTTAGTGAACTTTCCTAAGTAAAAAGGGCTAGAAACAGTTACCCAAGACTTTGGGGGTTGAGTGTCCAACCTTTAAAAACAGAGTTGGCGTGAAAACTGCTAGTCCATTGGGCTTTGAGGTAGTTAGAATTAGCAGGTAGTTAGAATTAGCAATGATTAATCTTAAGGTTGAAAAATCTTATGACAAATCATGGCTAGTAATGAGGAACACACAATCGGTTTGGCTCCACACACACATTTGAGTTCTAAGTCATTTGCCTTAATTCTATGTGATAGATTGTTGAGATAGTCTTGGTGGGTATAACCCATGGGGATTGAGTTGTAACGTGTCACTTTTGTGAGAATTCAGAATTGTGTTTGATTGTTTTTGTTTGAATTTCGATCTTTATGCAATATTCATCTCAATTAATTTTCACTATTTTGCACAAGGATTAGCAAAATGCTAGTTGGGGGTGTGATTGAGCTAAGTTATTGCATTTTTAATGCTTTTGGAACCAATATATATTAATTCTTTCATTACTTTATCATTAGTTTTATATGGAAAAATAAATAAATCAAAGTTGTGATTTTAATTGATTAAAAGCATGAATTTCTGCTTTAATTTTACCAACTGTTGATTACTATGGATATGAAGCCACCGCTCGAGCGAAGTCAGGCAGATTCAAACGCTTGAATTCCGCTCGACAGTGGGCTCGAGCGGGTTGCGGGAAAAGAGATCGCTCGAGCGGAGGAATTTGGCTGCTCGAGCAAATTTACGCAGAGTTGAACGCTCGATGTTCGCTCGACACTCCGCTCGAGCGAATATCGTATTTTACAGATTAGGGTTTATTCCGCCGTCAGAGTGTATAAATGATTTTTTAGATCTTATGGCCGACCTTTGGCCTTGGAAAACTCTGGTTTTGATTAGAGAAACACTTAGAATGCATTTTTTCATTGATTTTCATTCAAATTCGAAGAGGAGGATTCATACAATCGATCATTCAAGCAGCTACACAATTTCCACTGGATCATTCACTCACACTGCAGCAGATTGAAGAACTCCTTGAGGGGTCCAATTGCCACAGCTTAGCCTCCTCCACCACTTCGAATCTTCATCTCCACTCAATTGGCTTGATCTTTTTAATTCCCTACTTGCTATTTCATTTCAGTTTTAAGTTTCTGAATTATTTTGGAGATTTTTTATTTAGATGTTTGAGTAATTTAATTGTTATTCATTTAATTCATGTTATTTATTTTTCCCGTTTCGTTAAGCTTTAATTTTAATAGTGATTACAATTAATGTGGTTTAATTTGAGAATTTGTGATTTCAATACAATGATGAACCCTAGAACATTGATTTTGGGGCTTTTCAATTTTCAATGCATGTTTTGTCAATTAGTTTCTATTCTAATTTAATTCTTAATTTAGTCTTATTAATTTCTGAGTTTAATCTATTAGTCCTTTTGATCAGTGCAAAAATGCAAGTGCACAATATCGTAGTTTTATAGTAAAGTGATAAGAAGAGTATCGTCCTTAGGGATTAGTACCTTACTTATGCCAAATACCAAAATTATACTAATCTCGATTTTATCTAGAGGAATTACTAAGATTTTTGTAGTTGCAATTTAAACTAAAATTGACTCAAAGAGAAATACGTAAAGGAAATAAAACTGACGTTCGAAGATCAGATTAATGGGAAAGAAAACTTCTAGGAAATCGATTTCACCTAATTCTTCACTATGCTTTTCTCATCCAACTAATTTAATTTAATTCTTTTTGTCTATTAGCAAGTCTCTAATTCATCCAAAAGCCTCTTTCGATAGTCAATTGGAAATTATTCTTGTTCATCAATTCACACAAGAATATGCAAATTAAATAATCAAGAACGCAATAAGACCAATGATTTAATTACTACATAGGTTCATACAAGTCTTTCGATCTCTATACTTACCTATGCTGAAATATTCAAGATCTACCCTATGATTCCCTCTTTCGATAGCAAATCACAAGATTAAAAATCATCTAATCAATGGCCAGTTAATTAGAAGCAATAAATTCAGAATAATTCAGATAAACAAAGAGAGAATTGCCTTAAATTAGCATAGACAATCAAGCATAGTTCGGAACTAGGTTACATCGTTTTCCTAGAATAAAGAAATTTAGCTCATACTAGAAATTGAATTCAACATAAACGAATTCACCATAATTGTTCTGAGAAAATTGGAAGAAAATAAACGCTGAAAAATACTCCTTGCAGCCGCAACTCGTCTTCAAAAACTCAAGGAAATGATTCAAGGCTTTTCTCCCGTCTGTGCTCGTGTATGATTCCAACGTACGTGCAATATGTGGAATTCCCTCTTCAAAACAAGTGATTTGAATCCTTCTAGCTGTGTTTTTCTGTCCCAAAAGGTGTTCTCCAGTCAAAAGGTACGGCCATAAAGTGAAAAATCACTTTTATATGGTGTGACGGCGGAAAACCCTAGATCTGTCAAAATACGATGTTCGCTCGAGCGGGGTGTCGAGCGAACATCGAGCGTCGACTCTGCCTAACTTCGCTCGAGTGGCTTGTCGAGCGCACCTCGAGCGTTCAACTCTGCCTGACTTCGCTAGAGCGGCCAAAAGCCTCTGCTCAAGCGAACTTGTTTTCCCGCATCTCGCTCGAGCTCACTATCGAGCGGAAGTCGAGCGTTTGAATCTGCCTGAGTTCGCTCGAGCGGCCAAAAGCCTCCGCTCGAGCGATCTTGTGAAATCTGCAATACAAAATTTTGCAAGTCATCACTTTACTTTTCAACCCGACAATCAAAATCTAAAAACATGAATCTAGTCCATGACTAGTACCCTCTTCCATCCATTGCACATACCATCATTTTATTTTCTCTTTGTGAAGTTTTTCACCTTTTTCAACGAGTTTGATTTTTAAGTAACTTTCCTGAGGAGACGATCTAGGAATTTATTCCTAATTATTACACGACATCCTCCTGCACTTGGGATAGCTTTAGTGCTACTCATTTTTGAGTGAGTCACCCATACTGGCCAAGCCATTTGTCAACCCAGCTAAAGGGCTCCTGACTTGAGTAACCGGATCCGAGGCCTGGGAGCAGAGGTCAGGCTATGACCTAAGAAAATCGAGAAATGCACCCCGACAAAAAGGGAGGAGAAATACGTCATCTCGACGGGATTGAACCCTAGGATTGAATAGAGGATCATTCCGCATTAAATGCACACCCATAGGGTCACACATCATTAAATGCACCCCCTCATAGGGCCACGCTGCATTAAATGGGCATGGCAGAAGGGACTTTGGAAAGATATTCCCCCTCCAGCCACAAGGCATGGCTGTTTGATCCTTGAGGTCAGGTATAAAAGAGAACCCCAAGTATCAGAATGGAGTTACATTCTAGACTCTCTAAGCTCTCTCTCTCTCTACTCTCACTACTCTCCTACATATTCTCCCGAGACATTGCTGACTTTGGCATCAGAGGCTCACCTGGCCACCACCTCTCGATATTTTCTTTGTGTTCGCGGGCTCAAGACCGAAGACCTGAGCTGCTGAGAGCCCGACCCATAAGCATACAAAACACGACGTTAATACTATCTTTTTAGAAAGTTTCCCATATATTGACATTTGAACCCATTTAATTTATTACTGAAGACTTCTATATAAAAAAAATATTGGAAATGTGGATGTGCGTGTGAGAGACATTTCTATGCACGTGACACTGTTCGGATTTTAAATTTAATATTAAATATCTTTTTGTCCTAATTTTGTTTGTATCTTTGCATTCAAATGCCACAAGAAGGATAGTTTAGATTATCGACATTGAGGGTACACCATACACTTGTTGGAGTTTTTGACGAAATCGAGGAGACCTTGGAACCATTGAAAAATCCTAGGCGCATTCGTTTCCCCCTCTCGCTCTCTAGTAAAATATCAAGGAATTTAGATTTGATTTTTACTAGAGGGGGAGGAGGCCCTCCTCCCTCTCCTTCCCTTCTTCCTCCATTTAGTCACCTTGTCTATCAAGGTTTCTTTTGTTTTGTTTTATTTTACTTTCTTCAAAGCCCAAAAAGACAGATGTACAACTTTCCGACAACTCAAGAGCACACACGGCACAAGTAGATTTGCAGGTCGAAAATCGTTCAGAGAAAAGTGGTGGTTTTGCAAAAATCACCGCACATGGTTGTCATGTTCTACTCACATCTGCGCGTGGTCCTCATGCTCCATCCCTTCTGGTAGCTTTTCTCGACACACACGCCAGATCATCAGATTTGCCATCGCCAGACCTTTCAGATATGACCTTTGTGGCTAAAAAAAAGACATGTGTGTTACCTTCATGGGCCATCAGAAATTTCGAAATCTGCCGGACTTTGTCCAAATTGTAATCCATCCTTTTTTGCATATATTTTACTGCTTTCCTTTTTTGTTTCCTTATTGTTAATTAAAAAAAAAAAAAGAGTTCATTTCTTGGTCAT